>CM029608.1:29405958-29692546 GCA_017311375.1 Mytilus coruscus | reverse complement strand
CCTTTACTAAGGTAATTCAACCTTATTAAGGTGCATCTTGTATGCCATGTCTTTAATTTTGACAAAACTTAATTATTCAACCTAAATGGTTACTGCAACACCATTCCTTTTCTAAAAGGCTATCAAAGATTCCTATCATGGAAGTTCTGTAATATTAATTTCTTAGTTTTACAAAACAATGATGTCATTTTTGAAATTTATTAAGTTACTTTATCATGTTTATATACAACATTAAACAAAATGTTCACAACATAAAAAAAAAAGTTCATTGGTTATTAACGAAGCTCGACTGACACCACAAATTTATACCAGGCTTAAGTTAGTGTTGAAAATTTTCCAGTAACCATTAAATACATCTAAAACATTCAAAACATTTTGAATACCATTTAAGATATTTGAAAAATGGTCAAAATTTTTTTGATGTACATAATACAATGTGAACATGATCATGTATATAAAAATGCAAGTAACCGAAAACTTAATTTATAACCTTTTTATGTTTTTAATCCGACCAGAAGTCACTTCCTTTGATCATCTTGTGTTGATGAATATATTATGTTTATTGTGACATTTAGGTTTCAATGCTTTATTAAGTATATTTTGTATTTCAAATTATTGTTCAAATTTCTGGCCAAGGGAAATAACTGTTGATAACAATTGGTCCGAAATTGATGAAGAACAATAGATAGATATAGAAATAGGTCTAGGTTGGTTAATACTTGATCGAGTATTGTTCAGACCAGGTTGAGTATGGTTCAGACTAGGTCGAGCATGGTTCAGACTTGGTCGAAAATAGTTAAGACTTTGTCGAGTAAAGTTCAGACTAGATCGAGTATAGTTCAGAATTGGTCGAGAAAGGTTAAGACTTGGTTGAGTATGGTTTAGATACTTATACAATGGTATAAAGGTCAAGTACATGTTCAGACTGTTAATATAAAAAGAAGATGTGGTATGATTGCCAATGAGACAACACTCCACAATAGACCAAATGACACTGAAATTAACAACTATAGGTCACCGAAGGGCCCTCAACAATGAACAAATCCAATACCGCATAGTCAGCTATAAAAGGCCCCGAATTTACAACTGCGAAACAAACAACTCAAACGATAAAACGAACGGCCTAATTAATGTACAAAATAATGATCGAGAAACAAATATGTAACACAGCAATAAACGACAACCACTGACTTACAGGTTCCTGACTTAAAACTAGTTTGAAGGCGCCAACATCCCCCCTTTTTTTCTAACCTGGGACAGTGGTGTAACAGTACAATATAAGAAAAAACTATAAAAATCAGTTGAAAAAGGCTCGACTCATCAGATGGATACAAATAGAAATACATCTAACGAAAACACAAAGTGGACGTGGACGGATACTTGTACATCCAAACAGCAAAAACGACACTAAGTACAGAACTGAGAGTACCAGCAGTTACTGACAGCTAGTTGAAAGCCAATAACAACTAATAAAAAAATCATGCATCTAAGACTAACGTATGGTTTAGACTACAGTCGAGTAATATCGAGTAAATTTCAGACCAATTCAGACTGATCGAGTAAAAACAGTACAGTTTTGTACAGATATAGGCCATTTCAGACTTTTACTGGTTTGAAGTGCTATGTTCTTAATGTACCTGTCTCAGTCGCCAGTGGCTGTCGTTTGTTGTAATGTAAATTGGATTTCTCTTTGGGTACTTGCATATTTTGTCATGTCAGGGTCGTTTATAACTTACTTTATGGCATGGGGTTTCCTCATTGATGAAGGTCGTACGGTTGCCATAACTGTTCAGATATTTTCCCTTGGTCTTAAATGGATATCACATCTCCCTTTTTTTGGTATAATTTTCTTATAAGATATAAGATATTAAATTTTTGCATATCCTTTATATATTTTATTTCAAGAGCAAAGCTCTACCGAAGGGCACATTACCGAAGTCTAGAGTCGGATGGATTGTTTTTTTTTTTTTTTTGTCAAATTCAATATCCATTTTCTTACAGAGCATATAATAAACGTATAGTTTGATCAAGTTTCTGTACGTGTTGCTTATTCAAGCCTTGTAGAGTTTTTATGTTATATCACATTCGGGCGACATTAAGCATAATTCGCTATTTATTTTACCTGCTATAAATTCATGCCGGCAACTTTGAACATAATTTTTCAGGATACGTAAAGCAAATGTCAGAGGTCGTGTATATTGGGGACACAGAACATATAATATGTTAGTTTATATACATACGCTTAATATGTAGACAGAGCTTGAATTTTACTATATAGAAATGTTAGAAATGGAAAGTCAAGTATTAGACAGTTGACATCATCTCTTTTGTCGTTAAGTTTAGTTCTCATTCTTCCCTCATTGTCAATATTTAGATGTGTGATTATTGATTTATGAAGCATACTTCACTGTATAAAATGTAATTAAAGTAACCTTTTTGACAAATTCTACTGGGTAGATCTGTTCAACATAGTCACTACACGTTCAAAATATTTTGTGTGAGGTCAATATCTTTGTGCCGGAACGTAAAGTATAAGAATAAAGAGAGCCTCTTTTTATTCTATATGAATAGGCCTCATAGGAGTAAAGGACCAAATCGACAAGAAAGAAAAACGCAGACGGTTAACATCATGTTAAGAAAGGCCGTTTAATTTGTTTGTTGATAATCACAAATTAAAAAGTAAATCATATGTTATCAATTAAAAATCATATTGATGATGTCAGTTTTAAAGCTTTTGAAAATACCAACGGTATTTTTTTAAGTTGGTGTTGCTCAATCTTTTCTATGTTTTGTTTTGTGTACTGTTAAACGTAAACGTAAGTAGATGTGGTATGCATGCCAATGAGACAACTATCTACCAAAGTTTAAATAAAGTGGATGTAAGCAGTAATAGGCAACCATAAGACATTTAACAATGAAAAAACCCATACCGTATCGTTGGCTATAATAGGACCCGGCGTGTAAAATTGAAATTGAAAAATAATAACGGCCAAATCTATAACAAAACAATTTACGAAAAACAAAATTGCCAGCCATGAACAAACGACAACCACTGATTTACATGCTCCTGACTTTGGACAGGCACATAAAGAATGTGGTGGGATTAACATGGTTGTGAGTGCTGTCTGTTTCTTGTCTTTTCGTCGTTTTTCGTGTTTTGCCACGGCTTTGTCAGTTTATTTTCTACTAATGAGTTTGAATATGCCTTTAGTATCTTTCGCCTTCTTTTTTCTGTGATTTGTTGCTTCGACCAGAATGTCTTTTACAACAAAGACTTATCTTTTCTAAAAAATGAGATATATATGTATGCATCTATGTTGGCAGTTCAATTTCTTATTAAAGAAAGTAACATGTAGATAAGTTTTTTTTTCTATGTGTCTTTAAAAATAAAACTTTATGAAGAAAAAAGTATAATCAATGTCGAACTACCAGGCAAATTCAAAAACGGAAGGTCGATAAAAACTGACAAATTCAAACGCTATTCATAAACAGAACAATTGAAAAACAAATGCTATATTCCTGACTTGGTACCTGCATATCTCAAAGAAAATGGTGGTTTGAACCTGGTTGTATAGCTAGCTAAACCTCCAACTTGTATCAAAGGGTAGAGGATGCAAATGTGCTTATACAAGTGCATGCACAAAACTTGGAATGTTTCTATTCTAACTGATATTTAATTGTGTTTAATATTCATGTCTTATTCAAATCGCAGCTAGTGTAGGTAGTCACACGGTAACTGTGAAGCTCAGCTTGACTTTTAATATGATAGATTTTAATAATTTTGAAAGATGTTTCGTGAGTCATTTTCCATACCTTCAATATAACGCTCTTTGTAAGAAAACTGGTGTAGTCTTAATGTCCAGTAAAGCAAAGAAGATGAATATTACTTTGTATGTAAGGACAGGTTTACACTTATGGTGTCTAGAATAGTTAGTCGTGTTAAAGATTAGTTAACCTCTTGGTCGCCACAAGTTTAGAATAGAAATTTAAATGTGGAGCAGGATCTGCTTACCCTTCCGGAGCATCTGAGATCACCCCGAGTTGGGGTTCGTGTTGCTCAGTCTTTGTTTTTCTATGTTGTGTTTTGTGTACTATTGTTTGTCTGTTTGTGTTTTTCCTATTATTTTTTAGCCATGGTGTTGTCAGTTTATTTCCGACTTATGAGTTTGAATGTCCCTCTTGTGTCTTTTGCATCTCTTTTTTAAACAGACGACATTTTCATCTGACACAAAATTTCCCTTGACTAAAAAAAAACCAGTAAGACAGAAAAAACAACTATTGATGACTTTTCTGACTGACATATGAAAACGTTGTAGTGTTTAACTTTTAGTTTAACATTCAAGTATTTCTCAGCCCTTACAAAGAGTGCCGAAAAAATTAGCAACTGAAACAAATACAGGTGGCCACAATACAGACACAATGCCAATGTTACACTCCGCAGATACATGTACAAGAGCTACATAAACTATTGTTTATAATAATATAAAACAAGTAAAACGTGTTATCAATTTCCGATTGTCAGCTCTTAAAATATTTAATTTATAGACGAAATATGTTAACAAAATGTGCCATAGCATTTAAGAGGTATTGCAACATGAAGGTTTCACTGAATACAACTGAGCTATAAAATCTCTTGAGGTAAACAATACACGTCATGACTACTGATATATATTAATGCAGAAGTAGTCCTGCTTAGGTGGAAGGATCATGACTACTGGTATATATGAATGCAGAAGTAGTCCTGCTTAGGTGGAAGGATCATGACTACTGGTATATATGAATGCAGAAGTAGTCCTGCTTAGGTGGAAGGATCATGTTTACTGATATATATCAATGCAGAAGATGTCCTGCTTAGATGTAAGAATCGTGGCTTCTGGTATATATTAATGCAGAAGTAGTCCCGCTTAGGTATAAGGATCACAAAATCGCAAGGGAAGGTTGAAGCACTATGTCCTTCAAATATAACATCAGTTTTGCAAAAAAAATAGCTCATTTTTTTATTTACTGACTATGTCTTTATTCATGTTTTGCAAACAACAACAACAAATAAAAGGTAGAATAGACTGTACCTTTGTTTACATTCCATTAAACGAAACCTAAAAATCTTTTTAATGAGTCAGCTGATCTTAACGTCATCTAAAAAGTCTGAACAACACATTGTTAAATCATATTCATCCTTTAAGTAAATTATCAGACTTCTCCACTGCATTAATTCATTACTGTTCAGACAGTTTGTTTAGTCTCATTTGCGTTCATGTATTAATATTTTTGTTGAAGCTGTGTTATGGCTTTTCCTTGCATGAAGGGAAATACTGTACTATATTTTTCTATAATGTTTGTTATTATTCTTTTTCCGCCAAACGACAAAAACTAATAAAGTACGCGTCATAAATAATCGGTCGGCCGTAAGCTATCTTGCAAGTCACCCTGCTTATTCGTACCATTTCTCTTATCTCGTTTAAAAAAAACATTCAGAACATTGTTAGCAGCACATTTCATAAACCGTAAGAAATGTCAACAAAAATTATTTTTGTTGTTACTTGTGACTCAACTTTGTTACATTAAGTCGAAATAATCAGTTAACATTTCAAGGAGTTATTCCTTTTAAATATTTCATGTAAGAGGTATGTCGCTAAATCTCATAAATAGTAAGTAACCTTTTGATATGAGGTCATTGATTCATGACATACAAACTGTGGTCAAACTTCAGGGTTAGAGTTTGACCTTTGCTTGTAAACAGTTATATTCAGAAAAGTAAATACCAAGAAAAAAAAGGTCACGTCCTAGATAAGAACATTGTGACTGTGACTCTATTTTCTGTGCTTTTTAAAGCTTTTGAATGCACTCTGGGTCTATAGGAAGGTGCGTTTAAAAAAAGACATGAAAAGAAATGACTTTTGTACGTGATGTTTTTAACGCCATTTTGTCCCAGGTTAGAGTTGTCTTTTTGACACTTTTGCTACATCTTTTTTTGTTATTATTATATTTATATTGTGTCATAGATCAAACTTACTCGTTCAGTGTATGTTAACTTATTTTTGTTTATATGTTTTTTGATCGAGTTTAGCCATTTAAATTGATATTTTATAGTGTGTCTTTTTATGTTGTAATGTTACACTACTATATCAGGTTAGGGTGAAGGTTGGCGTCTGTTTAAACGTTTAAACCCGCTGCATGTGTTTGCACCTGTCCTAAGTCAGGATCCTGTTGTTCAGTGGTTGTCGTTTGTTGATGTGGTTCAGAAGTGTTTCTCGTTTTTTATATAGATTAGACCGTTGGTTTTCCTGTTTGAATTGTTTTATATTAGTCATTTTGGGATCGTTTATAGCTTGCTGTTCGGTGTGATCCAAGGCTCCGTATTGAAGGCCGTACTTTGACCTATAATTGTTTACTTTTTATATATTGTGACTTGGACGGAGATTTGTCTCATTGGCACTCATACCACATCTCCTTATTTATATTTTCAATAGATTTTTAACCTATATTTGTTTTTTTACCTTGATTCCAAGCTATGAAAATTATAAGGTGACGATGTAGGGTAGGTTAACATAAAATCATGATGGCATTGTAGATGAAATATTAATACGATATAAAATGAGCTAACAATTATAAGTGTTTGACCAGTAAGTGATGGTTATGATCTGGAAAAAATACATGTTGAAATATGAGTTGAGGCAATTGACCGCATTACATAAATCTAATTTAAATTACAATGTAAATGTCTGTCAAACGCCCATTATGCTTTTGCAGAATTAATGAAACATTGTTAAATACAAAAGACTTCTTGCGTTTATCAAGTTAAAGTACGTTTTGCAACAATAAAAAATAACATCGTTGAGAGAAGTGTCGTCTATAATTCCCTGTTCGGGCTCCATCTTTACTTTTAGACCACAAATGGCTGACCCTACTGTACAATACCCACTCCATGCACCATATGAACCCCACTTTCCGCTACCTCCTAATACGGTACCTAGAGTATCACTGCCGATTTCTCTGCACTTGAATCTTACATAGTTTGCAGCAGTTTTATCTCCAATGATCTATAAAACAGTTTAACGGCAACTGTTATCAATAAGTTTATAAAAAAAGGTAACATATATAATTTTCATAAATTTGACAATACATCGGTAAATACACTAAAATAGAATTATTATTCACCGAAGATATCATCATCTCAATAGTCAGTACTTCGGAAATGATATGATTTCTAACATATTTAATACAATTGCAAGTTGATTAATTAAGAAATTATTAGGAAACTGATGTTCCATCTTCCTAAGGCGAAATCAGCCTAAGATGAATTCGGCTATTCCTTTTAAGTCTTTTCTGGTCATAAAGGTTCTAACGTTGTTTTTTTGTAGATATTAGCTATTTTTTGTCGTTAATCACACCGACGGGTATTAGGGGAATGATCCAATGAAAGATAGACCGTAGCGAGCCTATCTAAAGAATATTGAAGATGAGAAATTGTACAGTAAAATTCCAATTGGACACAACACATTTACTATATATATATTCAAAATTAAATGAATGAAATACGCTAACAAACTAGCATTAATCGGGGTAAATAATTACCTTACACAGATATATTCACCACTGGTTATCACTTTTTGGGGTTTGAATGTTCCCGATGAAGGTAAATCAATAAAAGCGTTCGGACGCACGTAAAGTTTATATATTATGTTATTTTTATTTAACTCTAACAATGAGTCGATACCGTTTGAAGGGACTGTTAGCCACAAATGTATCATCAGCTAAGTATTCAGTGATTCGGCACTGTTATAATCAATAGCATATGGTTAAACTGCCCGTTACGAAATTAAGAAATTATCAAGAAATCCAACTCCCTCAATCAAAGTTGGCCATAGATAAATTTGGCTATTCTTGTTAGGTCCTTCTTGGTCATATTGCTCCAAACAATTCCAAATATTTTTACATGCCTGACTTTCAAAATTTGAACAATGCTGATGAATGAATAATGGAAGGCGGAAGCAAAACCATGGACAACTAGTGATGTAGTACTATGGTTGGCTCTGTGTGTAATAACATTACCGATTACAATTTCACTGCACCAGATGCACGGTGTATATTCGGAACGCTTGCTTTCCGATTCAATCGACGGTAACGCTTGCTTTCCGATACGCGAAACGCTTGCTTTCAGATTTTTGTTGACGAAGAAGCAGGAGACACGAAATGAGGATGGGCGATACTTAAATCGGATGGTAAATGGTGTTCTCTCTTGTATCTCACGGAACACTAGAGATATTTTTCTTGATAAAGATGTAATGCTTGTCATCATAATAAAATATAATCAGGTCGTAAACGGTCCCAAAATGCAACATTGTAAACGATTGAACACAATAATGCATGTCTTTCGTATGCAACTGTTTAAATTTTCTTTTAAATCCTCTATTGACTTTCCTGTCATCAATAATCTTCAGTTTCTCGAGATTCGTTTAATCTAACCATAAATGCCATTTGCAAAAAATCATAGGAAACACTGTCTTTCAGATTGTTTACCTTCAGCGCCATTCTTGAAACGATTGCTTTCCGATTTTCAGGAAACGACTTCTTTCAGATGGAAGGGTTGTTAATCATTGGATCACATGCAGACTAAAATTCTTTTTCTTTTCTCGATATTTATTTATTAACACCCTACGACACGGCGGAGGTAACAAGTCGAATTAATGCCTGGCTTGATCGGCAATGGGAAATTTCACTCCAATAAAATATAAAGTAAAAATTAAAATGTTCAATTCGGCACCCATTACATTTAGGATATTTGTTTTATCATACGTTATGTATAATAATTTCTCTTTGTATAAAAATAAAACTACAACAACAAAAAATATATGAAATACAAAAACCCAATAAAACGAAATCCGAAAATAACCAAAAACAAAACAAATGATAAAAAACAAGTCATGTGTTCCGAAAGGGTAGTAATTTCTGCTACGGCCGTGTTTAAAGTATAACAGTTTGATAATTGGTTTTGAAAAAAAAGAAAAAAACAACAATAAACGGGAAAAGAAAGAACTATATCTACAAGAGTACATGGGAAAAACATAAACATAACAACACCCGCAAAGATCTGACCAAAGCCCTAAAAAATCAAACTGTTATGGTTCAGTCAGTCCAATGTGTGAACTTGCGTATTCTATAAAGAGATTACCTTAGTTAAACCACGAAATATAAAACAGAAATTTTGAAAGATTTTGGCAAATATTGGGTATCTATACCAAATAACATATAATAAATGTTAACCGCAACCACTATTATGCTAAAGAAGATCTTTGTTTTGTCTCTTGGACATATTTCGGTAAGCGACGTTCTTCGATGCATAATTTCGCCCTGAACATGCATGAAATATTTGCCACTAGACGTTAATCAACAAACAATCGGTGCTAAAGGAGTAAGTTCACGAAGGGTTGAAATTGGCCCTTTGATTTTGATGTTTTTTTTTTTTTTTTTTTTTTTTTTTTTTTTTTTTTTTCAGTTAGGCCATAATACTACAATTTCACATTGAAATAGTTATGATATTACTATTAATACAAAATAACTTCATTTTGGAACATCATATTAAAAATGACGAAATATTGACTCTTTAGATATTCATTATTTGAGTTGTAACGTCAGTTTTGGTCAACTTTTCATAAATTCTTAAGTTTTTAGCATAATTTAATTTGGCCGCCACCAAAGATCCAGAAAGTTTTTGTGTCTAGGGATTCAATATCATCAATGGCAACTCTTGGTTACAGAACATTTTGTATCCTAGGTTGCGGCCAAGGGTTTCCTCAATCTTTTATGTCCGAAAAATGCATAAAATCATCGTATTTTGACAATATATCCATAATGTGCTGATTTCGAGGTCAAAAATGTACTCTTACGAAGAGATTTATTTAAACAAAGAAGTACATCTTTTGAGATAGATCCATTTAATAACCAAATTATGGCAATTTTGAAATTTTATGATAAAGTTGAAATTCAAAGGCCATATTTGGCCTACAGTTAACCTTGTCCTTTGAAAAATAACATATAAACATTTACGTCGTGGGAAAACTTGACGTCATACGAATGAAAACTCTCGAGATGAAGATTATTCCTTTTCTAGTACGTTTCAAATTTGGATAATATCTCATTAAACATGTTAAAATGAAGTTTGAGGTAGGTGTTATTTCATTTTAGATTTTATTGCATTAATCGAACATTAATGGATTTCTGAAAGTCAATATGGCGGCTAACTCCTTAGTTACGAAGTGTCAATTGTACATTTGATGGTAAATAGAAGCCAATGTACCAAAAATTGTTAACGAAAAATTGCAAATGTTTCGGTTAAGACTTATAAGGATTAAACACATTTTTTCTTGATGTGTAAACTGGGTCGCTGACTCACAGATTTTACTTTTATTATTTAGTTTGTGAGTTAATCGCCCCAGTTAACACATCAATAACCTCTAAAAAAATTTGTTTAATCCTATATTGAAGCCCTCCCCCGCCTTAGATAATACAGGTATGTCGGTAGTCTTGAAACAATACGTAATGAATAGATGTTTTACAATGAAATATGTGTGAACATGCTTAATTACTAGTACCATATTTGACTGAACTTGCAACATTAAAATTTTAAAGTAAGCGTTTCCTGATTCTCAAAGTAAGCGTTACACATCGATTTTTTAGACAAAATGGTAAATAAACACAATAACATTGTTTTGATTTAAAATGTATACTTTTGTCAAAACATGCAAAATGATATATCCACCATACTAAAATAAAACTGCATTGAGAAAGTTTAGTAAATCTGGATGAGAGTTTTAAAATTTTAATATGTTTGGCTGTAAAATATGTTTTATAAGACAACGCAGTTCTGTTGTAAACGAAATCACATTCATTTATCATTGTAAGAAACAATACATTATGAAACTTGATACATGTATATTTGTTTTTTTTTCCGCCACACATTGCAAAAAACTTTTATTGAAAATCACCAACACTATAATCCGCCAAATACAATTATCACAGGAATATTAAACAACTGAAGCGTTAGTCATTAAGATTGATTGATTGATTGGTTTTTGCTTAACGCCGCCTCAGAACGAAAATGCGAGAGCTAATTTCAAATATTTTTACAATTTAAAGTAGTTTTTTAAAATTCGACAAAAGATCCTGAAAATATAATAGGAATCAAGTTTAAAACAAAATTACTAATTTACCAATGAAATTCAAAACTAAGACAATAGTCATAAAGAAGGGCAATCAATGGACAAAAGATAAACCCTGGGAACAGATAGACACATAACGACAAACAACAGACAATCAACACTGATAACTAAAAATAAACGAGAAACATGGATCCCGAAAAAACAGGGGCGACGCCAGATGGTGAACAGAACTTGCTTCTTGCAAGACACTCGTCGTGAAAACACTTCAGTGATATGAAGACAAGCTTTTGTTTCAACTTTTTTTTTTTTTTTCGAAATTTCCAACATGAGGCATTTGCCTCATTTGCCTGAATGTAGTTACGGCCTGACAGTCCAATGTGTGAACTTGCGTTTTCTATAAAGATATTACCCAAGTGTAAATCATGGAATATAATACAGAAATTTTGAAAGATTTTGGCAAATATTGGGTATCTGTACCAAATAACATATAATAAATGTTAACCGCAAATACAGTTATGCTAAAAGAAAAGCTATGTTTTGTCTTTTGGACATATTTCGGTAAGCGACGTTCTTCGATGCATAATTTCGCCCTGAACATGCATTAAATATTTGCCACTAGACGTTATTCAACCAACAATCGATGCTAAAGGAGTAAGTTCACGAGGGGTTAAAATTGGCCTTTAGATTTTGATGTTTTTTTTCAATTAGGTCATAATACTACAATTTCATATAGAAATAGTTAAAATATTACCATATTACTATTTTAATACAAAACAACTTCATTTTGGTACATCATATTACTAATGACGAAATATTGACTCTTTAAATATTCATTATTGAGTTGTAACGTCAGTTTTGGTCAAATTTTTATAAATTCTTAACAGTTTTTAACATAATTTAATCTGGCCGCCACCAAAGATCCAGAACGTTTTTGTGTCTAGCGATTCAATATCATCAGTGGCAACTCTTGGTTACAGAACATTTTGTATCCTAGGTTGCGACCAAGGGTTTCCTCAATCTTTTAGGTCTGAAAAATGCATAAAATCATCGTATTTTGACAATATATCCAAAATGTGCTGATTTCGAGGTCAAAAATGTACTCTTACGAAGAGATTTATTTAAACAAAGAAGTACATCTTTTGAGATAGATCCATTTAATAACCAAATTATGGTAATTTTGAAATTTTATGATAAAGTTGAAATTCAAAGGCCATATTTGGCCTACAGTTAACCTTGTCCTTTGAAAAACAACATATAAACAATTACGGGAAAACTTGACGTCATAGGAATGAAAACTCTCAAGATGAAGATTATTCCGTTTCTTGTACGCTTCAAATTTGGATAATATCTCATTAAACATGTTAAAATGAAGTTTGAGTTAGGTGTAATTTCATTTTAGATTTTATTGCATTAATCAAACATTAATGGATTTCTGAAAGTCAATATGGCGGCTAACTCCTTAGTTACGAAGTATCAATTGTACATTTGATGGTAAATAGTAGCCAATGTACCAAAAATTGTTAATGAAAAATTGCAAATGTTTGGGTTAAGAATTATAAGGATTAAACACATTTTTTCTAGATGTGTAAACTGGGTCGCTGACGCACTGATTTTACTTTTATTATTCAGTTTACGAGTTAATCGCCCCAGTTAACACATCAATAACCTCCAAAACAATGTGTTTAATCCTATATTGAAGCCCTCCCCCGCCTTAGATAATACAAGTATGTCGGTAGTCTTGAAACAATACGTAATGAATAGATTTTTTACAATGAAATATGTGTGAACATGCTTAATTACTAGTACCATATTTGACTGAACTTGTAACCTTAAAATCTTCAAGTAAGCGTTTCCTGATTCGCAAAGTAAGCGTTACACATCGTTTTTTTTTTTTTTAGACATAATGGTAGATAAACACAATAACATATTTTTGATTTAAAAATATATACTTTGTGTCAAAACATGCAAAATGATATATCCACCCTACTAAAATAAAACTGCGTTGAGAAAGTTTAGTAAATGTGGATGAAAGTTTTAAAATTTGAATATGTTTGGCTGTAAAATTTGTTTTATAAGACAACGAAGTTCTGTTGTAAACGAAATCACATTCATTTATCATTGTAAGAAACAATACATTATGAAACTTGAGACCTGTTTATTTGGTTTTTTTCCGTCAACTTCAGTTTCATCCAGGAAAATTGATATTTTATTATTTTTTTAATATTGTAGCAACCTACCTTTCTACCCACTCTGTAATTTTCTTGTACAAAATCGGAAAGTAAGCGTTTCAGGAATCGGAAAGCAAGCGTTACCTTCAATTTCATCGGAAAGCAAGCGTTATGAATATACACCGTGAGGTGAGCTTTTCGAAAATTAATGTCTCCTTATTGATTTCAACCTAGTACACACACGGAAGAGCTAATTAAACCAAAAAAGAACCAACGGTAAAACTAAAGTATGACAAGGAATCAGAGCTATGCATGAGGTTCATACAATCCTTAATTTAAAAGATTCGAAATTTTATAACAGCAAATTGAATCAAACAATATCCGTATTTTCATGGAAGAACCAAAAACTGGATTCTGGGCTGGTGATACCATCGGGGACTAACAGTCCAAAAGCAGTGGTGTCGACCCAGCGGTAGAAATAACATTAACGGTACCGATTGTATTGCACCAGATACGCATTTCTACATTTAATGTCTCTTCATGCACCAGATACGCATTTCTTCAGTTACTGTCTTTTCAGTGATGCCCGATGCCAAACTCTTTGAAAGTCGAAAACTAAAAACAACGTTGATGAGCTGATTTAACCAAACAGAACCAAGTGTAAAGCAAAACCCGGTAATGTTATTAAAAAGATATAGTGATGGTTACATTTTGATAACTATTACCTTTTGTTCAACCTGAAGGGAAAACGACACCATAACTTCACCATTAGGACATAATTGTGAGCTTGTCCATCCTCCCCATGGGCCTTCTACTCCGATAACAGTATTGCCATAGTCCCTACTCCCTGTCCAATGAGGTTTCCCGCATTGTAGACGAATCGCGTTTAACGCAGTATCATCACGAAAACTACCTTGAGAAGCTTCAATCTGCAAGTATAAAAACAAAATCACCTGATATGGAGTTATAGAGAGAATCTGTAAATAAAATGCATGCCGGAAAATGTATTCAATCAATTTTTTATCAGTGTTACTCAAACCAAATATTTGTCATCACAGAACAAAAACTTAAAAGCAATGTACTAAATCGCTTCCAGCTCGATCAGGTCAAACCAAAGACTTGAAAATTACTTCTCTAGTAAGCACGCGGCATGAGGGAAAATGAGCAAAGACTGGTCAACAGTATAAGAATAGTGTTTACGATTAAGGTTAATGTCTGCATGCCCTTCGTTGCCTTAGGTTGTAAGCCGACACATAAAAATCATACGCGGTCTAGTACAAAGCAAGGATTGTATTCACATCACATTTTCATGCTCACATCCTGAATGTGCATTTACTTTGGCATCCATTCTCAATAAAAACAGGACACAATAAAACCAAGCAGAGTAACATCGGGAGGATAATCTTATGTTGATCAAATTTAACCCAACATTTTCGTCGGAAAATGCTTGTACCAAATCAGGAATATGGGAGATGTTTCTCTTGTTCCGTTGATTGATAGCGTTTGATTTTGGTCAGTTTGTTTTGAGTCCGGCTCATGGTTTCTTTTCAAGAATCTACGCTTAACCATTGTATCTATATAACGTAAACCAACAAATAGATGATCATCAACATCAATGCAAATAAAGTTTGATACAAGTATTAAATGAAAAAAGTAGAAAAACAAACAAGTTACACTCAAATAAAAATGGAAAACTTGGATGTTTTGGAAAATTAAACCGTCTCTATCTCTGACTTAGTTGTATATAATAGACCAAGTCGAAGATCTAGTATAGGAGGCTAGGAATGTGTCTGCTGAGCAGTTGCACTCGGGTGCACCTCACTCCTAAATACGTCCTTGAGCTCTAATTATAGATCAACTAATTATAAAGATTGTTTTGTTCATCTACATACACATTTTAACACCTAAATGTATATCAAGAAGAAAACAAATCTACAATATTGCATTGCATATATTCTGATTTCATAATGACGATTAAACAGTAAACATGCTTGAAAGATTGATGATTATTGGTCGCTTAACTTCCAGTGGCAAATATTTCATGAATGTTCAGGACGAAAACGGAATTATACGCTGAAAAAACGGTTCCATGGGTGAGCCTAATTCGGGCGAATAGACACATCACAAGGCAACAATTGGTATTTACCTGCGAGAGACAGGGAATCACTGCAAGTTATTCAACGAGCCCCGGCATAATATGTTTTGGAGGTTAATTTTTTCATTTTGTTATTTTGGGGTCGCAAATTTTTGGATAAAGGAAGTATTTGGTTTTTTTCTTTTTATTTATCTCAATTTTGTGTGAGCCAATTTATTTGCCTTGGTATTTTCTTAGGTTAAATAATGCAAAGTTGTAATTTTTTTTGGGGGTGGGGTGTGGTTGAGCACAATCTTTTATTTTTAGAGGTATTTTTTTCTTCTGACGACCCTATATTTAGGAAATTTTGTAGAGTTATCTCCTCCCCCTGGTGGTATTATATTTTTACATGTACCTTTCGTACGTGCCGAAATTCCTATATCTCACGAAAAATCAAGTTTAACACGTGTCGCTGCATGCAGTGAAATGGTCCTTAATAGGCAAACATTTAGGTGAAACGCCATCGAAGTTTCATGACGCTTCGATTAAGATTACATAAATATGGCAAAATAAAGGATCCTTAAAATGAGTCTTACAGTTGGGTGCAGACCAAGCATTACATTAAGTAAACGCACGTTAACGCCGCGTGCACATATTCCGTTAGTTCACTTCAATTTTCGCGTTTACTATAATTACGTTAACTTGGTCAAAATGGAAATTTCAAATGTCTACCCGAGTAAACGCGCGTTTACTCTGTGTCCGTTTAGTAAGTAGTAAACGGGCGTTTACTTCAGATTTCACAAGTTGATTTTACGTGCACTTAAAAGTAAACGGGAGTTTATTACAGATTGGACAACTTTATTATTACGTGCACTTGAAAGTAAACGCGCGTTTACTTTTCGCGTTAACTGATTGTGTAAATTAAGCGTGTTTATTTGTACATTTGTTTTATTAAAACGACTTTTATCTTAATATTTTACGTATATGTATTTCAAACCAGAACAATTCAAAATCAGTTTTAATTCGAAATATTTAAAAGAAAGAATTTAAAATCAGTTCCAATAACTTCACTGAGTAGCAGATTTGCTATTTTTCCTTTTAAAAGTTACATGTACAAAAATCGAGCCGTAAACCTCATTATTGTATGCTGCTACACTAATTCAGCAGTATAACACCATAAAAAAATCTTGTTATCGGGATATATCAGTTTGTTTTGGGGATATTACGTTTTTCTTGTATTTCTCGGGAAATCGTGGTACCCGATAGATAGGTTATCCAACACTTCGGAAAAATATTTTATATGATGGGATATAAACATCATGGTTTTCGTTGCTTCGTTCCCTAACAAACTTATCCGTAACGATTATATATGATATCGGGGACGTCCGAAAAATATACTCGTTCTGAACATGAAAATTGCCCTGGCCGCTAGGCTTCAAACGAAATCAATAAACCGACAAAATAAATTAACAGTACTCTTTTCTAAGAAGAGAACTTTTAATACTTTTCATTATAAATTACATGAATCAGTCATGTCAGTGTTGGATGAAGCCGTTATTTATTAATTTTTTTCAAATACAAACCATCCAGAACTACTGACTTTAGTTCATTATGCAACTATAATGATTTCAAATTGCAAATATGGTCAGTTTAGGTAAGTGCGGACAAATAATTGTGTTATATGAGTCAGTCTGAGGTATAAAAACTACTTATATTTTTCCATATTTGTTTACGATTCAATATTTTGAATAAAAAGACCTCATGCTGGCACTATAAATTGATGCGAACCAATATTTTAGTCATTGTATTCCAATATTGCTGTCATTTGTATTATACAACCCATCCTGATATCAAAATATAACTGATTTACTATACCGCTATAAAAATTTTCATAATAAAGTCCAAATTTGGTCAATTTTGGTTGACACGGACAAATAATTTTGTTATACGAGTCAGTCTGAGGTATGAAAACTACTGATATTTGTT
The DNA here is from genome assembly GCA_017311375.1 of Mytilus coruscus. Lineage (NCBI taxonomy): Eukaryota > Metazoa > Mollusca > Bivalvia > Mytilida > Mytilidae > Mytilus > Mytilus coruscus. Next base: position 29,675,159 of record CM029608.1, on the reverse strand, counting down.
AACGATTCAATATTTTGAATAAAAGAGGACATGCTGGCACTATAAATTGATGCGAACCAAATTTTTAGTCATTGTATTCAAATATTGCTGTCAGTTGTATTATACAATTCATCCTGATATCAAAATATAACTGATTTTCTATTGCGCTATAAAAATTTCATAATAAAGTGCAAATTTGGTCAATTTTAATTGACGCGGACAAATAATTTTGTTATACGAGTCAGTCTGAGGTATGAAAACTACTGATATATATTTACAATTAAATATTTTGAATAACAAGAGGACATGCTGGCACTATAAATTGATGCGAACCAAATTTTTAGTCATTGTATTCCAATATTGCTGTCAGTTGTATTATACAACCCATCCTGATATCAAAATATAACTGATTTACTATGCCACTATAAAATTTTCATAATAAAGTCCAAATTTGGTCAATTTTGGTTGACACGGACAAATAATTTTGTTATACGAGTCAGTCTCAGGTATGAAAACTACTGATATTTGTTAACGATTCAATATTTTGAATAAAAGAGGACATGCTGGCACTATAAATTGATGCCAACCAAATTTTTAGTCATTGTATTCAAATATTGCTGTCAGTTGTATTATACAATTCATCCTGATATCAAAATATAACTGATTTACTATTGCGCTATAAAAATTTCATAATAAAGTGCAAATTTGGTCAATTTCAATTGACGCGGACAAATAATTTTGTTATACGAGTCAGTCTGAGGTATGAAAACTGCTGATATATATTTACAATTAAATCTTTTGAATAAAAGATGACATGCTGGCACTATAAATTGATGCGAACCAAATTTTTAGTCATTGTATTCCAATATTGCTGTCAGTTGTATTATACAATCCATCCTGATATCAAAATATAACTGATTTACTATTGCGCTATACAAAATTTCATAAAAAGTGCAAATTTGGTCAATTTTATTTGACGCGGACAAATAACTTTGTTTTACGAGTCAGTCTGAGGTATGAAAACTACTGATATTTATTTACAATTTAATATTTTGAATAAAAGATGACATGCTGGCACTATAAATTGATGCGAACCAAATTTTTAGTCATTGTATTCCAATATTGCTGTCAGTTGTATTATACAACCCATCCTGATATCAAAATATAACTGATTTACTATGCCACTATAAAATTTTCATAATAAAGTCCAAATTTGGTCAATTTTGGTTGACACGGACAAATAATTTTGTTATACGAGTCAGTCTGAGGTATGAAAACTACTGATATTTATTTACAATTCAATATTTTGAATAAAAGAGGACATGCTGGCACTATAATTTGATGCGAACCAAAATTTTTAGTTATTTTTTTCAATATTGCTGTCATTTGTATTATACAAGCCATCCTGATATAAAATATAACTGATTTACTATTGCGCTATAAAAATTTCATAATAAAGTGCAAATTTGGTCAATTTTAATTGACGCGACAAATAATTTTGTTATACGAGTCAGTCTGAGGTATGAAAACTACTTATATTTATTTACAATTTAATATTTGAATAAATAGAGGACATGCTGGCACTATAAATTGATGCCAACCAAAATTTTTAGTTATTTTTTTCCAATATTGCTGTCATTTGTATTATACAAGCCATCCTGATATAAAAATATAACTGATTTACTATTGCGCTAATAAAATTTCATAATAAAGTGCAAATTTGGTCAATTTTAATTGACGCGGACAAATAATTTTGTTATACGAGTCAGTCTGAGGTATGAAAACTACTGATATTTATTTACAATTAAATATTTTGAATAAAAAGAGGACATGCTGGCACTATAAATTGATGCGAACCAAAATTTTTAGTTATTTTTTTCCAATATTGCTGTCAGTTGTATTATACAACCCATCCTGATATCCAAATATAACTGATTTACTATGCCGCTATAAAAATTTTCAAATTTAATGTCCAAATTTGGTCAATTTTGGTTGATGCGGACAAATAATTTTGTTATACGAGTCAGTCTGAGGTATGAAAACTACTGATATTTATTTACAATTAAATATTTTGAATAAAAAGAGGACATGCTGGCACTATAAATTGATGCGAACCAAAATTTTTAGTTATTTTTTCCAATATTGCTGTCAGTTGTATTATACAATCCATCCTGATATAAAAATATAACTGATTTACAATTGAGCTATACAAAATTTCATAAAAAGTGCAAATTTGGTCAATTTAAATTGACGCGGACAAATAATTTTGTTATACGAGTCAGTCTGAGGTATGAAAACTACTGATATTTGTTAACGATTCAATATTTTGAATAAAAGAGGACACACTGGCACTATAAATTGATGCAAACCAAATTTTTTAGTCATTGTATTCCAATAATGCTGTCAGTTGTATTATACAACCTGTCCCGATATCAAAATATAACTGATTTACTATGCCGCTATAAAATTTTTCATGATAAAGTCCAAATTTGATCAATTTTGGTTGACGTGGACAAATAATTCTGTTATACGAGTCAGTCTGAGGTATGAAAACTACTGATATTTATTTACAATTAAATATTTTGAATAACAAGAGGACATGCTGGCACTATAAATTGATGCAAACCAAAATTTTTAGTTATTTTTTTCCAATATTGCTCTCATTTGTATTATACAATCCATCCTGATATAAAAATATAACTGATTTATTATTGCGCTATAAAAATTTTCATAATAAAGTGCAAATTTGGTCAATTTTAATTGACGTGGACAAATAATTTTGTTATACAAGTCAGTCTGAGTTTTGAAAACTACTGGTATTTATTTACAATTAAACCCTTTGAATAAAAAGAGGACATGCTTGCACTATAAATTGATGCGAACCAAATTTTTTAGTTATTTTTTTCCAATATTGCTGTCAGTTGTATTATACAATCCATTCTGATATAAAAATATAACTGATTTACTATTGCGCTTTAAAAAATTTCATAATAAAGTGCAAATTTGGTCAATTTTAATTGACGCGGACAAATAATTTTGTAATACAATTCAGTCTGAGGTATGAAAACTACAGATATTTATTTACAATTAAATATTTTGAATAACAAGAGGACATGCTGGCACTATAAATTGATGGGAACCAAATTTTTAGTCATTGTATTCCAATATTGCTGTCAGTTGTATTATACAATCCATCCTGATATCAAAATATAACTGATTTACAATTGAGCTATACAAAATTTCATAAAAAGTGCAAATTTGGTCAATTTAAATTGACGCGGACAAATAATTTTGTTATACGAGTCAGTCTGAGGTATGAAAACTACTGATATTTGTTAACAATTCAATATACTATGGATGAGGTTCATACAATCCTTAATTTAAAAGATTCGGAATTTTATAACAGCAAATTGAACCAAACAATATCCGTATTTTCATGGAAGAACCAAAAAACTGGCTTCTGGGCTGGTGATAACATCGAGGACTAACAGTCCAAAAGCAGTGGTGTCGACCCAGCGGTAGAAATAACATTAACGGTACCAATTGCATTGCACCAGATACGCATTTCTACATTTAATGTCTCTTCATGCACCAGATACGCATTTCTTCAGTTACTGTCTTTTCAGTGATGCCCGATGCCAAACTCTTTGAAAGTCGAAAAACTAAAAAAACCACGTTGAAGAGCTGATTTAACCAAACAGAACCAAGTGTAAAGCAAAACCCGGTAATGTTATTAAAAAGATATAGTGATGGTTACATTTTGATAACTATTACCTTTTGTTCAACCTGAAGGGAAAACGACACCATAACTTCACCATTAGGACATAATTGTGAGCTTGTCCATCCTCCCCATGGGCCTTCTACTCCGATAACAGTATTGCCATAGTCCCTACTCCCTGTCCAATGAGGTTTCCCGCATTGTAGACGAATCGCGTTTAACGCAGTATCATCACGAAAACTACCTTGAGAAGCTTCAATCTGCAAGTATAAAAACAAAATCACCTGATATGGAGTTATAGAGAGAATCTGTAAATAAAATGCATGCCGGAAAATGTATTCAATCAATTTTTTATCAGTGTTACTCAAACCAAATATTTGTCATCACAGAACAAAACTTAAAGCAATGTACTAAATCGCTTCCAGCTCGATCAGGTCAAACCAAAGACTTGAAAATTACTTCTCTAGTAAGCACGCGGCATGAGGGAAAATGAGCAAAGACTGGTCAACAGTATAAGAATAGTGTTTACGATTAAGGTTAATGTCTGCATGCCCTTCGTTGCCTTAGGTTGTAAGCCGACACATAAAAATCATACGCGGTCTAGTACAAAGCAAGGATTGTATTCACATCACATTTTCATGCTCACATCCTGAATGTGCATTTACTTTGGCATCCATTCTCAATAAAAACAGGACACAATAAAACCAAGCAGAGTAACATATGTGCATCGGGAGGATAATCTTATAATTTCAACAATCTTATGTTGATCAAATTTAACCCAACATTTTCGTCGGAAAATGCTTGTACCAAATCAGGAATATGGGAGATGTTTCTCTTGTTCCGTTGATTGATAGCGTTTGATTTTGGTCAGTTTGTTTTGAGTCCGGGCTCTACGCTTATCCATTGTATCTATATAACGTAAACCAACAAATAGATGATCATCAACATCAATGCAAATAAAGTTTGATACAAGCATTAAATGAAAAAAGTAGAAAAACAAACAAGTTACACTCAAATAAAAATGGAAAACTTGGATGTTTTGGAAAATTAAACCGTCTCTATCTCTGACTTAGTTGTATATAATAGACCAAGTCGAAGATCTAGTATAGGAGGCTAGGAATGTGTCTGCTGAGCAGTTGCACTCGGGTGCACCTCACTCCTAAATACGTCCTTGAGCTCTAATTATAGATCAACTAATTATAAAGATTGTTTTGTTCATCTACATACACATTTTAACACCTAAATGTATATCAAGAAGAAAACAAATCTACAATATTGCATTGCATATGTTCTGATTTCATAATGACGATTAAACAGTAAACATGCTTGAAAGATTGATGATTATTGGTCGCTTAACTTCCAGTGGCAAATATTTCATGAATGTTCAGGACGAAAACGGAATTATACGCTGAAAAAACGGTTCCATGGGTGAGCCTAATTCGGGCGAATAGACACATCACAAGGCAACAATTGGTATTTACCTGCGAGAGACAGGGAATCACTGCAAGTTATTCAACGAGCCCCGGCATAATATGTTTTGGAGGTTATTTTTTTTTCATTTTGTTATTTTTGGGGTCGCAAATTTTTGGATAAAGGAAGTATTTGGTTTTTTTCTTTTTATTTATCTCAATTTTGTGTGAGCCAATTTATTTGCCTTGGTATTTTCTTAGGTTAAATAATGCAAAGTTGTACTTTTTTGTGGGGGATGTGGGGTGTGGTTGAGCACAATCTTTTATTTTTAGAGGTATTTTTTTCTTCTGACGACCTATATTTAGGAAACTTTGTAGAGTTATCTCCTTCCCCCTGGTGGTATTATATTTTTACCTTTCGTACATCCCGAGATTCCTATATCTCACGAAAAATCAAGTTTAACACGTGTCGCTGCATGCAGTGAAATGTTCCTTAATAGGCAACATTTAGGTGAAACGCCATCGAAGTTTCCATGACGCTTCGATTAAGATTACATAAATATGGCAAAATAAAGGATCCTTAAAATGAGTCTTACGTATGATTCGTCAAGCGTACGTACCTTTCGTCAATCTGTAAGAAAGCTCTAGTATATCATTGGTGTATATTATCATCGCTTTACAAGAAAATAACTCTATGTAAAATTTATCAAAACTATAATATCGTTGTCCCTTTCAATTGTTTGCCCGCATCCACGGTGGTATCTAACCATTAGTAATTAATCTTAAATGTTTCGTGGGTAAAATAAAGCACCTGCCATAAATTTGGTGAGACCTCACTGATTCAAAATAGCATTTGGTTATTCCTTTAGCCATTATGATATAATAAAATACATTGACGAAGAGGATTGTAATATTATTTCTGCTCTTGTTGATTTTGTTTTGTTTTTTTTTATTTCTGGTGCCTTATCGCATACATATGATATATAATGTTTTAGTTTTATATCTTAACATACAAGAAGTGTGTAGGTTTGATTTTTATGCAAAAATGTATAAATTGGAATAATTGCAGAGAATTAAAAGATCCATTTGTTAAAACTTAAAACAATAAGGTTAAATTATGAAAAAAAACAGCATATACATAAAATAAGTAAACCTTCATCGAGTATCCTATTGCAAAGTGGCCTAGTGCACAATATTCTTTTCTACCCCAGTTACCATATAAAAAGCCATTATTAACTTTCAAAGTAGATGTTTCTGAAATAAAAGAAGCACTTATTACACTGTGTATGTCTTTTTGACAAATTTTTAGAGAAAAGATACCGAACCAATCACAGCTCATGAAGAAGAGAGGCAAAAGATACCAGAGGGACATTCAAACTCATTAGTTGAAAATAAACTGACAACGCCATAGCTAAAAAAGAAAAATACCAGCAGACAAACATTAGTACACAAAACAGAACATAGAAAACTAAAAACTGAGCAACACGAACCCCACCAAAAACTGGGGGTGATCTCATGTGCTCCGGAAGGGTAAGCAGATCCTGCTCCACATGTTGCACCTGTCGTGTTGCTCATGTTAGTACAAACCCGGTAATAAGTCTAATTCGGTAGGTCACATTCGGGAAAGGGGACGGGATTGTAGTTACGGCATTAGGACCATATCCGCTATCATCTGTGAAACGGATATTCCATAACGGTCAACCAACTCGTGATGGCGTCCGTAAAACTTACGAATTGATTATTTCAACTTCTCCACTTGGAACTCTTGGCTTAATAGCTTTCTTGTGAGCATCAATCTATTAAGGAAATCATGATAGGAAATACAAGCCCTGGAATATCGTATCAACTGGGAGATATATACTCCGTATGCTGGCGCTGCTGGAATGTTGCTACATAGAAATGGAAAGTTCACAATTGGGAAGCCGAAATCATCTCTTTTGTCATCAAGTTTTGTTTTCAACCGAACTTCATTGTCAATCTCTAGACGAAAGTCAAGATATGAGGCAGACTTAACTGTATCTGTTGTATCCTTTATCTCAAGTTCAATGGGATAGATGCGTTCAACATAGTCATCAAATTATTTAGTGAGAGAACATCATCTGTTTAGCGGAAAGTAAATTTAAAGGATACTGCTAACTTCTTTTCTTTCTTCCTAAGAAGTTTCTGCATGGTTTGGCTTTTATGGTATAATTTCAAATAAATTTCTAAAATCCCCGTCTGTGGGTACATTTAAACACCCCAACACATATTATGGTATTATGAAATGTTTCTTCTAGGAACAAAATTGGAAGCAAATATGTTCTAATGTGTATATAGTTTGTGTAGTTGAAGCAACATAAATGACATTTATCATTTTCTCTTAAAGTTTTCCGTAGCCATATATATATTTGTACAGCAGAGACATGGGCTATTTTTATCTCTCTTTTTGGTCCCCTTTATCAGTATAATATCGTTTTCTTCACTCAAAATGAGTTTTTGTTCTAAATAAGGTGAAGTTCTTCCCATATAATGCTTTTGAAAAAGGGCCAAAGAAAAATAATCACACCAGAATATTTGCTTTTATAAAAATCAACTTTAGATTTTGACAATGGTGTACAATATGCTACATTTTGAATATAAACTCATTTAAGCTATGAGTGTGGTGTTAACAAATTTCAAGTGATACAAACCGATAGCATCCGTAGTCTTTTCTGTTATTGGGAGTAATCCTTCTGTTGTTGATACATGTGTGCTACTTGAAAGAACATCTGATATACTACGTTGAGAATGTCCTTGTGGCTGTTTTGTTTCTAAATCGTCAGTTGTAGGATATCCTGAAGTTAAATGTATGTTGTACTAGATTATGCACGCGTGGTTGTTGCCTTGTCGTGAAAAAACGCATATATATAAGAATAAAAACAAATGTGATGTAATTGCCAATGAGACAACTCTCCATTAGAAACAAAATAATTTATAAGTTAACAACAATAGGTCACCGTACAGCCTTCAACAATGATGTCTATATAAATGGTGACTACTGTGTAAAACATTGAATGTTATATTGAAATAGGAGAAGTAATGCTGAAATTCTTCCGTCCAACAGATCCAAAGGGCACCTAGAGTACATATATTGAAATAGGAAAATTATAGCTGAACCTCTGTCCAACAGATCCAAAGGGTACCTACAGTACATATATTGAAATAGGAGAATTATAGCTGAACTTCAGTCCAACAGACCGAAAGAGTACTTAGAGTACATATATTGAATAGGAAAAGTATAATAGAACATCAACAGATGAGAAATCAAGCTTCTCAATGATCAAAATAAGTGTTTGTCAAACTGCTATATATCCAATGAAATTATTCCTGTAAATTGTGTGGTCAAATTACTTGAAATTCTAATAGTTTTGTCAACAGGTCAAAGTTCATATTTTGTTAAAATTTTATGAAAATTAATCAAGCCAAATCTATTCTAGTCAAAGTGTTCGGTACTCCATTAAGTTGTTTAAAATTAAAGGTATTTGAAAAAATTCAGGTTTTCAAAGGTTGTTTCCTTCCTAATATGATCAATTCACTAGGAATATTCTTATTATTATTATAGAGGGTCTATAACGGAAATGCAGTGCTGTAAAACGCCTATGAATATCTGAGTTTCCATTTGTGCATCAGTTTGGTCTTTTTAGCAAGGGATGCACCTGTCCTTATACATTAGAGGTTTATACAAGGGACGCACCTGTCTTGATACTTTAGAGGTTTAAACAATTCCCTCAGTTCTTGTTTTGTTACCTTGATGTGTCTCCTCCTATCGAATTTACGAGATATAAACATTGGTAAGCTACTGTCGAACTAGCAAAATAGTGATGAAAGTGGCGTTTAACACCAATCAATCGATATATATGAATGAAAGGAGATCTGTGGTGTATATCAATGAACAGTAACCGAACGACACAAACGACTACATGACATTGATATATAATGTACATTTTGTATCTTTGTGTTTTTTTGCTTGTTTTAGCATGCTGCTAATGTATCAAACGCAAACGTTTGTTTAAATAAAGCTGTGAAAGACTTTTAGACATGGTATCTTGCTGAGAATTGCACTCGTTTGTAACTTGCAGCGATAAAGTGTCGGCATTAATTTCACGACGTATATACTATACAGAAGTATTCCTGCATTTTTATTTTTCTTAAAACGCAAAAATCAAAACGAATACACATTTTCAGTTCGGCCTTTTACGTCATGGTATACATCGTATAGCTTTTATGATATAATTTCAAATAAATTTCTATCATCCATGTTTGTGGGTACAATTAAAATAGTCACAGCAGAATATTTGCTTTTTAAAAATCAACTTTATAATTTGACAATTGTGTGCAAGATGTTACATTCTAAATATGAACTGATTTCAGCTAAGACTGTGGTGGTAACAAATTTCAAGTGAGACATACCGATAACATCCGTAGTCTTTTCTATTATTGTTGTTAGTCCTTCTGTTGTTGATACATGTGTGCTACTTGGAAGAACACCTGATGTACTACGTTGAGTAGGTCCATTTGGCTGTTTTGATTCAATATCGTCAGTTGTAGGATATCCTGAAGTAATATATATGCTGTACTAGATTATGCAGGCTTGATGGCTTTATTGTCGCGAAAAAATGCATAAAATGGGTTGTGACTGCCAATTAGATAACTCGCCACCACTGACCAAAATGACATAGAAGCTAACAACTACAGGTCACCATACGGCTTTCAACAATGCTGCCTATATACAACTATCGCTGAACTTCTTCTGTCCAACATATACATGATATACAAAGGGTGCCATGTACATATATTGAAATTGGAGAATTATCACAGCTGAACTTCTTCTGTCTGATAGATCAAAAGGGTCCCTAGAGTACACATATTCAAAAAGGAGAAGTATAGCACAATATCTTCTGTCAAACAGATCGAAAGGGCACCTATGGTACATATATTGAAATAAGAAAATTATAGCTGAAATTCGTCTGTCCAACAGATGCAAAGAGTACCTAGAGTAAATATATTGAAATAGGAGAATTATAGCAGAACTTCTATCCAACAGATCCAAAGTGTACCTAGAGTAAATATCTTGAAATGGGAGAATTACTATAACTGAACTTCTTCTAGACAATAGATCCAAAGGGTCCCTAGAGTACATATATTGAAAAAGGAAAAGTATAGCACAATATCTTCCGTCCAACAGATCGAAAAGGTACCTAGAGTACATATATTGAATAGAGCAGAATATAACAGAACATCAACAGTAGAGAAATCAAGCTTCTCAATGATCAAAATAAGTGTGTGCCAAACTGCTATATATCCAATGAAATTATTCCTGTAAATTATGTGGTTCAAATTTCTTGAAATTCTAATAGTTTTGTCAACAGGTCAAAGTTCATATTTTGTTAAAATTTTATGAAAATTAATCAAGCCAAGTCTATTCTAGTCAAAGTGTTCGGTACTCCATCAAGTTGTTTGAAATTAAAGGTATTTGAAAAAATTAGGGTTTTCAAAGGTTGTTTCCCTCCTAATATTATCAATTCACTAGGAATATTCTTATTATTATAGCTGGTCTATAACGGAAATGCGTTGCTGTAAAACGCCTGTAAATATCTGAGTTTCCATTTGTGCATCAGTTTGATTCTTTTTTAGCAAGGGACGCACCTGTCTCGATACTTTAGAAGTTTAATCAATTCCCTCAGTTTTTGTTTGTTACCTTAATCTGTCTCTTCCTATCGAATTTACGAGATTTAAACATTGGTAAGCTACTGTCGTCTTAATTTATATTATGTCAAAGCAACATCGTTGTAAGTGGAAGGTCTTATTAATGCATATGAATAAGGGGTCTCGATGGGCAAGTGGTCTAAGTAGTCGAACTACTGTATCACTTGCCTTTCATCACTGATGTTGTGAGTTCGAATCCTGCACATGGTAGGTGCACTAGACTCTAATCTAAATTGACTAGGATTGTCAGTTTTCCAACCCAAACTCGGTGGTTCACTCCGGGCACTCCGGCTTCCTCCAACAATAAAAACTACCGCTACGAACTAGCAAAATAGTGATGAAAGTGGTGTTCAACACCAATCAATCAATACATATGAATGAAAGGAGATCTGGGGTGTATATCAATGAACAGTAACCGAACGACACAAATGACTACATGACATTGATATATAATATACATTTTGCATCTTTGTGTTTTTTTGCTGGTTTTAGCATGCTGCTTATGCATCAAACGTTGTGTATTGTTTTAATATAGCCTTAAAAGACTTTTAGACATAGTATCTTCCTGAGAATTGTACTCGTTTGTAACTTGCAGCGATAAATTGTCGGCATTGTTGACAGAAGTATTCCTACATTTGTATTTTTCTTAAAACTCATACACCAAAACGAATACACATTTATATTTCACTTTTTACGTCATGGTTTAACTTTTATAGTATAATTTCAAATAAATTTCTAACATCCCTGTCTGTGGGTACAATTAAACACTAAAAAATATATCATGATATAATGAAATGTATCTTCTAGGAATGAAATTGGAAGCAAATATGTTCTAATGTGTATATAGTTTGTGTAGTTGAAGCAACTTAGTGACATTAAACATCGTATGCAATTTCTCTTAAAGTTTTCCGCAACCATATATATCTTTGTACAGCAGAAACATGGGCTATTTTTATCTTTCTTTCTGGTCTTCTTCAGTGCAATATCGTTTCTTCACTCACAATTAGTTTTGTTCAACATTAAGTAAAGTTCTTTGCATACAATGCTTTTTGGAAAAGGGAAAAAAAGTCACAGCAGAATATTTGCTTTTATAAAAATCAACTTTAGATTTTGACAATGGTGTACAAGATGTTTCATTCTAATTATGAACTGATTTAAGCTATGATTGTGGTATTAACAAATTTCAAGTGAGACATACCGATAACATCCGTAGTCTTTTCTGTTATTGTTGGTAGTCCTTCTGTTGGTGATACATGTACGCTACTTGGAAGAACATCTGATGTACTACGTTGAGTAGGTCCGTTTGGCTGTTTTGTTTCAATATCGTCAGTTGTATGATATCCTGAAGTAATATGTATGCTGTACTAGATTATGCAGGCGAACAAAAAGCATAACATGTGGTGTGAGTGTGACTGCCAATGAGATAACTCTCAACCACAAACCAAATGACATAGAAGTAAACAACTACAGGTCACCATACGGTCTCCAACAATGCTGCCTATATAAAACTATCGGTGAACTTCTTATGTCCAATATATACAAAGAGTGCCTATCGTACATATATTGAAATTGAAGAATTATCATAGCTGATATTCTTCTGTCCAATTTATCTGTTTTAATATTAATTTTATATCAAATTAGTGTTTGTCAAACTGCTATATCATGTCTATATCCAATGAAATAATTCTAATAGTTCAAATTGTATCCAAGTTAAAGTGTTCGGTACTCCCTTAAGTTGTTTTTAATCAGTCGTATCGAAACAGTTAAGGTTTTTTCCCTCCTAAGATCATCTATTTACTAGGAATATTCTTTATTATCATTATAGCTGGTCTATAACAGACATGTAGTGCTATAAAACGCTTGTAAATATAATCAAATTCATAACAGTGTTGACGATACCATTCGTTGGCGGGGTCAGTTCTCCAATTGACTGGATCAGATGAGGTAACCATTTATCTGTTGTGCCTACTTAATACGTTGTTTTTACAACGGACATTTAAACGTATGGGGTCACCAAAGGTTTTTCAACACCTGAAAACAAGTAACTCGAAAAAAATACTACAGGCGTATTGATTAACATTGAATATTTTGACATTCTTCACCGACAATCGATAATCAAATTATTCATCTTACCGCATGTTCTTTAAACATTAAAATAAAATTTCACTAGCTTCAAAGCTAATAACAAATTTGTAAGCAATATCCTTTTTCGGACTTAAAAGCGAAATTTCAGTGGTCGTTTTTTAACATTTGTACTGGCTCTTCGTATTTTTCAACTTTTTTTTTTAATTTTATTTCTTTTGGGGTGGGTGGGAGATGGGCAGGTTCGTTTCAGTGTGTCTTATTTCTTTTTGTTCCTAAAGATAAATTGATATTAATTAGTTTTTTCACTTTTTTTCCTGAAAGATTGAGGCCCGCTTTAAAAAAGTATGTATCCCTCCGAAACATAAATACATTTAATCAGGTTGGGTACACTATCGTTCATTGGCATACTCGTGTTCCTGCTCATATAATTGTTTGATTGCATAATAAGCAATTTTTATTGACTTAGAGAATTGACCGATCCATTGAATGGGTTGCAATGCATGATGGACTTCTACGTATCTTATCGAGAACACGTGTGTTTTTCAGAGACCTTCAATTCACATTTTCGTCTTTTCTGTCTACGTTTAATTAAGCATAAGTTGTATGCTCCGATGCAAATAAAATATCAAACGGAGAGCTGATGAACTATAACACCTGATAATTTGTAGTTTATTTCGTCAACAAAACCATGTAACAGTGTTACAACCTATGTGTTATAATTAATCTGTTTGGTATGAGGCTTTTGGTTAATTATTCTACTACTAAGATATTGTTAACACATTATTAAATGCATGGATAGATTAAAACAATTGTAAGTACAATTCTTAATTAGATTGTTGTGATTCAACTGTTGCAGTTAACAGGCCGGGACATTTCCAGAGGCGAATTCAAGTGGGGGAGGGGGCTGGCCCTTTATGGAGCTTCATACATCGTTTATGCATAGACTTTTTACATGTCCTATTCCTTACGTTGTCTAATTTGTCCCCCGCTCCCCTCCTCCTTTTCAAAATACTGGATCTGTATCTGATTTCCTTATATGAATACTAATGCGGACGATTATCACAAAACTTTCAGGTCCGGGTACATTGAATTGACGGACAATTTGACGACAGATAATCCAGTGATGCGTAGTGTTGTTAAATGAAAATATACTAGTAAATCGACTAATCTATTGTTTCTTATAATTCCATTCTAGGCGAATATCTACATTATATACAGTGTACAAAATATATGATTCAAAGATTCACATAGAAAAATGTTAGGCACACCACCACTCTCGGTACATCATTTTCACATTATATTCCGTATAACAAAAATAAGCAACAGTGTCCAAACTTTGCAAAAAAAAAAAAAAAAAAAAAAAAAAAACATGCGTAGTATCCAATACTATGCGGAAAAAAACCACGCAACAGATTCCAGTACTGTGCGGACAAAAACCACGCAACAGTGTCCAATACTGTGCAGACAAAAACCACGCAACAGTCTCCAATACTGTGAGGACAAAAATATCAAAAATTATAGTAATTCCAAACCTATCAGTGATCTGCCAAGATCTGCTGAATATACCAAAATCTCTTAACTCTGTTAGAAAAACAAAAATCTGAACCTTATATACATACTGCCATCAAAAATGCACCAAAAATTTGACCTAAATTTCTATTGTTTATCTGACCTGAATTGCCACCAAATATGCACCAACTATGCACCAAACATTGGACCTAAATTTCTATTGTTTTTCTGACATAAATTGCCACCAAATATGCACCAACTATGCACCAACAATTTTACCTAATTTTCTATTGTTTATCTGACCTAAATTGCCACCAAATATGAACCAACTATGCACGAACCTATTAATATATATATATTCTGCTTAAACTAACACATGCTAAAAGGGCTATGACATCTATGAAATCGGATATATTATACACTACTGATAACTACGATACAAAAATAAAATCTAAAAAGAATGAAATAAATGACTTTAACAGTTATTATGTCATATTTACACTCTTTCACGGATATGCAATATTTAGTATTCTAATGCTTCTGACAATACATGTATCAGTGTTTGTTTACAAGTAATGCATTTTTTTTCTGGGCGATTGACCGACCAATCCACTGAATGAGTTGCAATGCATGATGGACTACTATGTGTTTACAATTGTTTATAACTGAATGACATACAACACAATTTTTAACACATTGCCGACAAAGTTTTCATCTTTATACCTTTTCTTCATTTGTGTTTACATTTATGGTACAAAATATTTTGTTCTGTGTTCAAATTTGCGAAAAATTACTTTATTGCTATATATATGAAAAAGTGTTTAAATTCTCGAACCATAGCCACTAATACTATGATTATAAACAAAGAAAATTCAGATATTCGTTCACGAAAAAAGCGAAATACCCGAACTACAACCACAAGGATGAACACACAGAATAAATATATTCGTTCATGAATCAGCAGCCAATAGACAAAGACAAAGACATAAAAACTCAAAAGACAAATAAGTGATGCATCTAGGTTGATAAGCATAAACTATTTAAGTTAAGATATACAATCTTAGAACTAATTTATCTTATGACATGTAGAAAATCCGTTTGTTCGAAACAAATCTTAACTTAAGTATCTTTATGAATATCACTCAAGGTTCTAAAACGGGAGTCGCATAAACTTTTCAGTAATCCAGTAAAATTGGGAAAACGATAGTCAAATTTCTGTAAAATAGACTAAAAATGGAAAAATAATAGGGTTCTTTTTGTTAATTTGTCACTTCTTTTGATTTTTAATTTATTCATTTATTTCCAATTTCTGTTTTTGTTACCGTAATAAACTGTACTAGTTCCCCTTTACATAAAGCAGTATACAAAGAGAAAAGTCTTAGTTATTCGGATATACCTTTAGAAATAGAGACAATTGAGTAGTCTTATATGCTTGAATATCCAAACAAACTGACGGTAGGAGTCTTCTAAATGACTGAACGATTCAAATGATGTGACACGCGAAAAATAAGAAGACATTTTTTTTCATTATCCTGAGCTCTTTTTTGTGAAAAGAGCTCAGGATAATGAAAAAAATGTCTTTCTATTTTTCTATGTACGATATATTTTTGTGAAATAACCCCATAAACTTGATGTCGACATTTTTTACATTTAATATATTTTTTCTATAATTAAATGATATTAGCTCTGCACATTTATTGTTGGGTGTGATGATAAAAAGAATGTAAAAGCAAATTTCTTTAAAATTTTGTTGAAAGAAAGTTTAATTTTATGTATCGAAATTTGAAACAAGTGATTATTAAAATCTCAACTCGAAGACCTCTTTATGACACAGTGGGCGTAAAATCATTGTTATCGATAGCCGATGACAAACAAGTTAAAAGTAAATGATTCAGTATTATTAAAAACATAAGTGTTACGGTTGCCCACACTGTTATGGTATTACCTCTATCTGAGTTTCCATTTGTACATCAGTTTGATTCTTTTTAAGCAAGGG
This sequence comes from Mytilus coruscus, assembly GCA_017311375.1. NCBI lineage: Eukaryota > Metazoa > Mollusca > Bivalvia > Mytilida > Mytilidae > Mytilus > Mytilus coruscus. The sequence continues at coordinate 29,658,739 of CM029608.1, read as the reverse complement.
ACGCACCTGTTTTGATACATTAGAAGTTTATGCAACTTCCTCAGGGTTTGTTTGTTACTTTAATGTGTCTCTTCCTAACGAATCTACGAGATTTGAAAATAGGTAAGCTACTGTCCTCCTAATTGATATGCTGTCAAAACAACAACGTTATATTTTATAATCTAGTTACCTGTAAAATATTGTAGTTAACAATTCACCGTTTTAGAAGCTAATGCATTCTGGGTAATATTTGCAAAAGTGTACATTAAAACGTCATGATTGGTTAAAAATGTTCTATACAATGATGAGACGTTATTTTCTTTTCGGGGTACGAACAATAAATTACCCATAGTCCTGAAGATTCTGAAAAGTCCCATTAAGACGATTTTTTTAAAGGGGTGCTGATTTAATCGACTTTTAATGGTGTTGATAAGGTGCCTTATGTTTGACACTTACAGTTACTTGACAAATTTCACCTGTAGGAATCAGCATTTATATCACCCAATTTGCATATAATAATCAATACTAAATTTTACACACAATTAACTATTTCGAAATGTTGAAATAACTTTTCCAAATTATTGTAAGTTTATTGTCTTATTTATACATATGAAAAAGGGGTCTCGGTGGACAAGTGGTCTAAGTAGTCGAACTACTGTACTGCATTGAGGTTGTGAGTTCGAATCCCGCACGTGACATGTGCATTCGACTCCAATCTAAATTTACTAGGATTGTCAATTTTCCAACCCAAGGTCGGTGGTTCTCCCTTGGCACTCAGGCTTCCTCCACCAATAAAAACTAACCGCTACGAACTAGCAAAATAGTGCTGAATGTGTCGTTATATACCAATCAATCAATACATATGAATGAAAGGAGATCTGTGATGTATATCAATGAACAGTAACCGAACGACACAAACGACTACATGACGTTGATATATAATGTACATTTTGTATCTTTGTGTTTTTTTGCTTGTTTTAGCATGCTGCTAATGTATCAAACACAAACGTTTGTTTAAATAAAGCTGTGAAAGACTTTTAGACATGGTATCTTGCTGAGAATTGCACTCGTTTGTAACTTGCAGCGATAAAGTGTCGGCATTAATTTCACGACGTATATACTATACAGAAGTATTCCTACATTTGTATTTTTTCTTAAAACACATACACCAAAACGAATACACATGTATATTTCACTTTTTACGTCATGGTTTAGAATTATAGTATAATTTCAAATAAATTTCTAACATCCCTGTCTGTGGGTACAATTAAACACTCAAAAACATAACATGATATTATGAAATGTACCTTCTAGGAATGAAATTGGAAGCAAATATGTTCTAATGTGTATATAGTTTGTGTAGTTGAAGCCACTTAAGTGACATTAAAAAACATATGCATTTCTCTTAAAGTTTTCCGCAACCATATATATCTTCGTACAGCAGAAACATGGGCTATTCTATCTTTCTTTCGGGTCTTCTTCAGAATATTATCGTTTCTTCACTCACAATGAGTTTTTGTTCAACATAAAGTAAAATTCTTCGAATGCAATGCTTTTTGGTCAATATGAACTGATTTAAGCTATGATTGGGGTATTTACAAATTTCAAGTGAGACATACCGATAACATCCGTAGTCTTTTCTGTTATTGTTGGTAGTCCTTCTGTTGTTGATACATGTGTGCTACTTTGAAGAACATCTGATGTACTACGTTGAGTAGGTCCGTTTGGCTGTTTTGTTTCAATATAGTCAGTTGTAGGATATCCTGAAGTAATATGTATGCTGTACTAGATTATGCAGGCGAAAAAAAGCATAAAATGTGGTGTGAGTGTGACTGCCAATAAGACAACTCTCCACCACAAACCAAATGACATAGAAGTAAACAACTACAGGTCACCATACGGTCTCCAACAATGCTGCCTATATAAAACTATCGCTGAACTTCTTATGTCCAATATATACAAAGGGTGCCTATCGTACATATATTGAAATTGGAGAATTATTATAGCTGATATTCTTCTGTCCAATATATCCGAAGGGACCCTAGAGTACATATATTGAATAGAGCAGAATATAACAGAGCATCAACAGTAGAGAAATCAAGTTTCTCAATGATCAAAATTAGTGTTTGTCAAACTGCTATATCATGTCTATATCCAATGAAATAATTCCAGTTAATTGTGTGGTTCAAATTTCTTGAAATTCTTATAGTTTTGTCAACAGGTCAAAGTTCATATTTTATCCAAGTGAAAGTGTTCGGTACTCCCTTTAGTTGTTTTAAATCAGAGGTATCGAAATAATTAAGGTTTTTTCGCTCATAAGATCATCTATTCACTTCCAGACCATTCGTTGGCGGGGTCAGTTCTCCAATTGTCATTGTTTAATGTATAATCATTAATAAAACGCAATTGTATGTTATAAAACATAATCTGGAACTAATACCGTAATGTTTATCCATTAGTCCAAGCATACAGTAAAATATGACAATTACCACAAAAATGTATGAGGCTAGGAATGGGTCAACATTAAGAGGATATGAATGGGGTCACTAATGGGGTTTACAGAAAAGAGAATAATGGGACCAATAACTATAAATAAATATAAATAACAAAATAAAGAGGGGATTGTTGGTTGCTTAACGTCCAGTGGCAAATATTACATGAATGTTTAGGACAACTACAATACTGGCAGAAGAATAAACAATAAAAAAAATTTAAAGATATAGAACTATAAAAACGTTAATCTGACACCCCAAACCATTACCACCCACACTCGCATATATACATCTCTAAATAAATATTTAATTTGGTCTCATGGTGCCCCCCGACATCAAGGTTCTGGATCCGCCCCTTTTTGTTGTTGGTATAGGTTGAAAACACCAAATAAATGAATAATTGAACAATGTTTAAGCACGTGCCGGTTTTTCTTTGATTTTGCCGAAAATCCGTGAACCGTAAGACACGTGTCAAATTACATAACTGATTACACTATTATCATAAATAAAATGAAAATTTAATGATTTGCATTAAAATAACCCAGATATTAGATTTGTTTACCATAAAAATACTTAGGGATTTATCATTGTTTTTAATTATTTTTTAAATTCAACTTCTATAGTTTAAAATCTAAAGTATACATCGGTTGATTTATGATAAAATATAGAAAATTGTTTAGTGTTTTTTTTTTTAGTAAAGAAAAAATGTTTGTCCCGAAAGAAAAAAAGCACACCCTATGATTGGTCATTACTTAAGTGGAGGCTAAAATTTAAAGACCGAGGCCTGACTCCTATAAACAACAGACGACGAACACATGAACAACAAACAGTGGATACAACATTTGATATGTATGAAAGACGACGACGGACACAAAATGATTGCAATGAATAATTTCAACTACCACATAACCCTATGAATATATTTACATACTTGAACGCGTTTAAGGAATATATTTCTGGACAAAACAAATTCAGGATGTTTACGGTACACACAGACAACAAACACCAATAAATGGATACAATTGTAGCTTATATTGTTTATTAATTTTTAAGAGCAAACTTTAATGGATTGAGTGTTGACTGCTTAACGTCCAGCGGCAAACATTTCATGCATATTCTGGACGAGAAGTCGTGTCAGAGATAGATTATGAAGTAATTAGTATTACAAATTCAAAAATTTTCTCATCATTTGGTAATATTTTCTAAGCTATTTAAATTTGTACGAATCATATTTTTTTCTGACAAAACTATATCTTTTGCTCTAAATTAACACATACGATTCTGAAAATATTAAGAACATTGTAACGTAAGTCTCGAGAATTATTCGTATAATAAGGCTTTTGAACATTTAAACTCGCTGCATTTGTTTGCACCTGTCCTAAGTCAGGAACATGTTGTTCAGTTGTTGTCGTTTGTTGATGTGGTTCATAAGTGTGTTTCGTTTCGCGTTTTTCATATAGATTAGACCGTTTGTTTTCATGTTTGAACTGGTTTTACACTAGACATTTTGGGGCTCTTTATAGCTTGCTGTTCGGTATGAGCCAATGCTCCGTGTTGAAGGCCGAACTTTGACCGATAATGGTTTACTTTTTACAAATTGTGACTTTGATGGAGTGTTGACTCATTAACACTCATACCACAACTTCTTATATCATTTTTTTTTTATTGTCGACATTTTTATTTCTTTTATCTTGATAACACTTTAATACATAAACATTTTAAAAGCTGACCACATTCTGACATAATAGTTGATGCACATCAAAGCCATGCACGCAGATAACTTTAGGGAGCTACCATTTGATTTTTAGGGGGGGGAGCTAGGATGAAAAATGTTGTCCTGCTTTCTTTTTTGTTAGTCGTAATCTCTGTCCTGCCTTTTTATTTTTCACTCTATTCGGTCCTGCCTTTTTTTTTTACTAGTTTATCCTGACTTTTTTTACATAAATTTCATCCTGCCCTTTTTTTTTTTTTTTTTTTGCCAAATTGTTCATCCTGCCATTTTCTTTTACTCAAAATTCCTGTCCTGCCTATTTTTTTCAAATTTCATGCTAGCCCCCCATAAAAATCAAATGGTAGCTCCCTTATCGGAAGAGAAATAAAACAAAAACAAAATGATTTGTCCTTTTAATCTTTGAAAATAAGAACAAAATATTTAGTTATACATATTTAGCACTAGTCTTTACAATTGTTAATTATTTAAAATGAAAAAGATTATGATTGTTTAACAGTTGTTATATAAATTGGCTCGTGTCAATCGTTTCACTGATTTTCGGCAATATCAAAGAAAAAACGGCACGTACCACTATATAATTTCATTGCATAAAAAATCAAGTCTGCACTCCACAAAGATGGATTTACGATAAAACCGATTGGCACAGGTTCACTACTCTTTGTAACGAAATAAATATAGATAATATACAACATGACGATTTGAAATTTTCAATCAAAATCTATGCGAAGTTGATGATGATTGTACAAATGCCAAAAAAAAAAAAAAAAAAGCGTCATAAACATAGAGTATATGATAAATCAAAATCAGAAGAAAACCATGAATTATATAAAACCGCAGTTAAAGAATTCAAACGTATCACTGATAAAGCAAAAACTGAATACTGGCAAAATTTCTGTGACAAACTAAATTATAAAACTAACGTAAAAACAGTCTGGAACACAGTTAAAGGCCTCAAAGAGGCAAAATCATCCACCCTACGTACACTTATTACTGACACCAAACAAGCGGTATCAAATGTAGATAAAGCCAACATGCTCGCAGGAACTTTTGCCGAAGCATCCAGTGACAATAATTTAGATCCCACATTCAGAACTCACAAAATAAAACCGAAATAGAAAATCCAATTAATAGGGACGATGATGAGCAACATAATAGGTCAAAGTTGAATATACCATTCAACAAAAACGAACTTTATAAGGTGCTTAAGACCAAAAAGACAACTGCGCCCGGTGATGACCGTATAACATATGAAATGTTCAAAAATATGCCTGAAAGTATGATCGATATTATGTTGCAATTAATAAATAAAGTATGGGTAACTGGTCAACTACCACACAGCTGGAAACATGCAAATGTAATCCCTATACTTAAACCTAATAAAAATAAATCGGACCCTAAATCCTACAGACCTATTTCTCTTACATCAAATTTTTGCAAACTAATGGAAAGCATGGTTAATGTTAGACTTAAATATCTACTAAGGGAAATAAATATAATAAATGAAACATAAAGTGGGTTTCGTGAAGGTCACTCCACATTAGACCACTCACTGCAACTCGAAACAGACATTAAGAAAAGCTAAAGTACGTAAACAATTCCTACTAACTATATTTCTTGATATTGAAAAAGCATTTGACTTAGTATGGCGTTTTGGTTTGCTAAAAAAGTGTAAAGATTACGGTAAAAATGGGGTTTTAAAATATCTAAAACCAAAACAATAGGAGTTATATTTGGAGATCGTAAAGTTTATTCAGTTAACCTAATGCTAGATAACCAACCAATCAAATTTCAGAAACATGTCAAATTTCTTGGTCTCAAATTGTATAAACAGTAAACATGGATAAACACGCAAACTATTTACAAGAAAGATCTAAAGCAATATTAAACGTACTCAATGTTCAAGCAAACAATTTTGGCATGGGTACTGATTCTCTACTCATGCTGTATAAATCATTACTTAGATCGATATTGGACTACGGATGTCAAGCGTTTAATTCAGCATCAATAACTGTAAAATCTAAACTAGATGTTATACAAGTTAAAGGTCTTCGCATAGTACTAGGGGCCCACAAACCGACCCCGTTACAAACAATACTAGCCGAGTCCGGCGAAATGCCATTACAATTAAGAGGAGACAACCTTTCGCTTAAATATTATGCTCGTACTAAACAAAATCCAACAAATCCAGCCAATCAATTAGTAGATGAATGTATTGAATATCAAAGTTATATTCATAAATGGAATGAGCATAATATACCCTATGGATTCCGAGTCCAAAATCTAATTAAAGATAACGACCTAGCAAAAATAAAATTGGTAACTAAAAATAATCAAGATCCGCCACCATGGATTGTAGGTCATGCAATAACATCCAGTAACATAAACGAGAGTATCAGTAAAAAAGAAAATCCGCATATCATGAAGGCTAGAGCGTTAGAGTACATTGACAATGCTTATAAAAATCATTTAAAAATTTACACCGATGGCTCAAAAGACCCAGCTTCGGGTAAAACTGGATATAGATATAGGACGATGTGGTAAGAGTGCCAATGAGACAACTCTCCATCCAAATAACAATTTATAAAAGTAAACCATTATAGGTCAATGTACGGCCTTCAACATGGAGCATTGGCTCGCACCGAACAACAAGCTATAAAGGGCCCCAAAATTACTAGTGTAAAACCATTCAAACGCCTTTCTTATACCATCAAAGTTGATTGCAAGCTATATACGAACGGCGGACAATCTCTCCGTGTACACCACAGAGATGACGGCCATTTATCAATCATTAAAGTGGTTATGTTCCGATCAACAGCCAGGGCAAAAAGTTGTTATTCTCACTGGTTCATATAGTGCAATCCAATCTATACAAAATGATGTATCAAGTAAACCCGATATCCTAGAACCAATTCAAATACTAGCTTGCCGTCTCAAAATGAAAAATATTGAAGTCACCATAGAATGGATACCAGCGTATGTTAGTATCCTAGGTAATAAACAAGTTGACAAACTAGCTAAATTAGCGCTAAGTAACGATAAAATTGATCTTAACATGAGTCTTAGTGCAAACGAATTCATTGCAATAACAACAGCATTATATAAGAAAAAGTGGCAAGCTAGATGGAATAACACATGCTTCCTATGGAGTCGTTCGATAAATAATACAGTAAATATAAAACCAACTTTTTATCAAGGTAATCGATATCATGCAAAAACAATAAATAGACTTAGGTCAAAATATCATAAGTTCCTGCTAAAGATAAACAACAATATGTCTGGTCGTGCTTAGTTAAATATTTAACAGAAACTGATTACCATAAATTTATATAAGTTCTAAAAAAGGTAATACAAATAAGCTCCTCTAAAATAACTAAACTATACTGCAAGAGTTACCGATTAGTGACTCAGAAATGGAGTCAAGTCGTAACCGGCAGTAATAAAACAACTTGTACAAAACTAAAGAAACATCGTTAAGAAGACCAACTACACTGCAAGAGTTATTCGGGTCAGTGATTCAGAAATAGAGTCAGGCCGTAACCGGCAGTACAGCAGGCTCTTCGAGACGACTTAAGAAAACATCGTTAAGAAGACCAACTACACTGCAAGAGTTATCCGGGTCAGTGACTCAGAAATGGAGTCAGTCCGTAACCGGCAGTAAAGACGACTTAAAACAGAAATTGATTACCATAAATATTATAATTTAAAAAAGATTTTTTTTAGTTAAAATACATGTAGTGCTAAATCAATTTAACTATTGAAACTATGCTAACTAAACAGTAACTCGCGATAACCTTTGGCTTTTTTCTTTCCATATTCGCGGTGTCTACACTTTTGGTCCTTATATAAATTTTTCCTATCATTAAGCCGCAAGTCAAATCTAAGACTTAAAAAATGGTACTTCGCAAGATCTGGTTTGCGCTAACCCAGTTTTGTGGGGCGTTGTCTTCCCGCGGATAGAGTTCCAGTGTACTGGCACTATAAAGTCTCAATATAAGTAGCACTAGCACAAAGCAGTCAAAATTATACATACACCCTTTGGTTTTTTATTTATTTTATTTTATTTCATTTACTTATCTTTTTTTTTTTTTTTGGGGAACATACAAAACCTTTTACTAATTATTTTAAATTTGAAAAATTCACTTTCACATATTTAGGCATATTTCGGTTTATACAAAATATTTGGCAACTAAATTCACATACACAACTTGGCATATCCAAATTATCCGCTCTTTACTTGGCTTCTGGTTGACCAGGACAACGTTGCTGCCGCTCACAGCTGTTTGCTTGACCTAGTTTTCCCCCGTTCCTACTTTTGGTGGCTCCGTTTTTATTAATTATTTATTTTACATATATATTTTCTATTTTTATTTATCTTTGGTTTACTATAAAAATTTTCATTTTTATATTCTTTTACTTTATATTTTTATTCATCAATTTATTTATTTATTCATTAAATTATTCATCAATTTAATTATTTATCTAATTATTCAAATTTTTACTCATTTCTACTTTTATTTACCTTTTTTTTTGTCATTCTAAATTATATCAATTACCATATGGTAAAAACTAAATTATTTAAATGCCCAAAAAGGCACAAGCTAGGGCCGACCGTGCAAGGGCTGTATAGCCAGTCAAGGTCGTTAAAAACTTCCATATATATATCCTTATGAAATTGACATTCATTACACAATGAAAAGTAACATTCATTATGACACGAGTTCTACAATAAAGTGCACAGGTAAATTAAAGAAGAAAAACTTGATAGAAATCGTGTTTTCATGATAGCTAAAAAATGTATTTATAAGTATTGAATGCTTTTTTTGTAATTTCATACGGTTTTAAAAGCGTTGACCGTGCACACATTTTTAGAATACAGCGCTTCCACGCTTCATACAAAATGTACTTCGGTCAACGCTTTTGCACCCCAATGAATTTACAAAAAGAAGCATTCAATTCTTAAATATTGTTCAATTACTCATTTATTTGTGGTTCTTTTTCTATAAAATTTGGAATTTATGTATTTAATATCAATCTCTACCATAATATGAAAACAATGTGAATGTAACAGTACCCTTTCTAGTCCTTAGTGCACCAAGGAGACCTTAGCAGTGTTAACACGTACAGATAAATTTAGTCATTATAAGTAAAGCAGGCGATATATTTCAGCAAGTGCACTTTTGTTTATCATGTTTATCTACAGTTTCTATTATGGTGGGTTGGCCATTGTGACTCTAGTCTAAAAACAAATAGCTTGTTTCCTACTTGTGATTATGGTTATACACTAATAGCTTGTATTTTAACTTGTAACTATGATTACACTAGGACAGAAAGTCACAGGACAAAACATCACAAACAAAATGTCACGGACAAACAGTCACAATTCAGTTATAAGATTATTTTCAACTATTTCAAAAAAATTAAATGCAGTTATATCAACAATAAAAAAAACTGACGAGAGAGAGAGAGCGCGCGCTTTTCACCGTAAGTGTCGATTCTCAATATTCTGTCCGCAGGACAACGTTTAATATGTTATAGCAGAAGTCCATTACTAGTAATGGACTTCTGGTTACAGATATTGAGCAAGCAAACCGTTGTATGTCATTTAATCTGCATGGTTCTAATATGTTCGTATGTTGTTTTTGTTGTTCGATTGCTGTCATATTGACGTGTAACCCACATCTCCAACAGTTTGGGTTCCTTTTGATAACTTTTAAATCATAACTGTAAGGGTTATCGAGTTAATTTCCCACAAGCCATGAATATACTCAGTGGAAGATAAATATAGGTATAGATGTTGTCTATTTTTATATGACAAGACCACAGTAGCAACAACATCCTTTTAATGTAGAATTCATTACAAAAAAAAATATGCCGACAATTAATGACACTGTTCAATTCAAGCATCATCGCAAACAGGTTTGTTTTATAAGACAGCTGATTGGATAAAAGTGATACATTGCCACGCCTTCATTAATCTGATTTCCAATCAAATGCCCCCAGAAACTTGTCAATAAAAGAATGACTGCAAAAAAAATGACAAGTTAGAGATTTGATTGTGTATTCGATATTTGAAAAAAAGTAAGATGGTTTCTATTTGTTCAACATTTAATTTCAAAGAACGTGTCGTGTAAAAACCCTCCCCCTTTTCCCGTTTTCACCTTCTTATTTTAACACTTTGTTTTTAAAGGGAGAAATATAAAATATAACCGTACAGCAAGTTTCTGAATTTTGCAAGAATTCTATGTAGCAACGTGTGATTCACGGAATTGTCATATTTTCAAGAGTGAAAGACCTCTAGAAGAAGTTAGATCATACAATTTTCATCTACCATGTGCAAAAAAAACCCACCAAATCAAATTTGCAAATTGGAAAAGATTAAGAATAGTTTTATATCCGTACTAAAAATCTTCTGCAATTATTTGAAATAAAACAAAAAATATGTTTCTCTCTGCCTGAATGCAATCGAAAACAAATTTTCATTTTATTCTTTATCTATAATTTGCAAAAGATGGAAAAATGATCAAATTATTAAAAGACAGACTAAGGTCAATATTACCATCCAGTTAAACGAGTTTTCCATAAAGTAACTAATCCTAAATTCACAGCTGTCAATGTACTTGCAAAACTCTCGATTCATTTTTGTATTTACCTGATAGATAGATCATAAAAAACAGATCTATCAAGAACTTCGATGGCAAAAACTAAACAATAAATGTGTTTTTTTTTGTAAACGAGTAGCAAATTGAAGAAGGAAATTTTGTTGAAAGAAAATTCAAATATATTCACATCTTTTTAAGTAAAACACACGCAAATAGAGTTACGTAGATGCAACAGAATAATTATATTCATAGTAATTTATGACTATTTCAAAGATTAAAGAATTATAAGTCGAACCCCCCACTCGCACAATGTACATAATTAAAAACAGGTTATTTTTTCTAAAGATTGCATTCCGAAGTGCACATGCTTAGCTAAGATACTAGTAGTTGAATGTTCAGCGAACAATATTACATGGTATGCGAATGATATCAATCGAAAGTAAAAGAGAAAGATTTAAGTTTTGAAATGAGAGAATTCCTTAAATTAAACATTTGAAACAGGTTTTTTAAGCATCAGCATGCATATTTTGAATATATATATATATATAAAATTGAGAATGACTGATGTACTTATTTTTCTATCTTACAATTAGCATTGGTAGTCTCAGCAGCTTTCTCTCCCTGAGTGCGGGAGGTCATTTCTAACGGACAGCGGACAAATAGTCACAGGACAGAAAGTTACAAATTTTATAGGACAAAAAGTCACAAATAATTTGTTGACAATTGATTGAATATATAAGAGAAAAATCTTGAAATAATTACGTTTTATTACACATTTTCTTTTTACAGTTTGGGAAATTGTTCATTAGCCTTGATAAATGAAGATTTATTAAATTTTGATTATTAAAAGGATATATCTTTTGAAGCACCATAAAGCCGTTTAGGTACCAAGCCACTTTGACATTTATTTTTTTTTTAATGAGGAGTAACACGGGTGCTAAATAAAACAAATCTGCTACAAAACAGAAATATAAACTGTAAACTAGATTTATAATTATGTACATATTCTTTTTACCAATCATTTCTTAACTTATTCCATTTCATATTTTACTATAATAAAGTTTATTCTTTTGTTAGTTCTTGCTGAAAAAGACTTGATGCTAAAAAAGGTCAGAGAAGTATCAAAATCGGTGTTTCTATACTGAATATAAACTGTTACCTAGATCTTTGAAATATGCTTGCATTCTTGTTGCATTTATTTTGGAAATAATGTTTTATAATTTGAAAATGTAATAATTTTATCCGGTGTATCCTTATATATGATAAAACATGGAAATATAGCTCACTTAACTTCCATGGATAAAACAGCCACAGCGTTGCACGGGTATTTATTATTATTAAGATAGTGTTTGACAACCCGTTTCGGTTGACTGCTCAGATAATCCATATATTGAAATGTAAATAACCTTCACCAAACATCTGTCATCTGTCAAAAATTTGAATAATATAAAGTAAATAAGATACTCAGAATATATTTTCCATGACAAATTTTATATGGCTAAGAACAAGTATTTTAAATCACAGACGAAAATTTGTTAAGATCATTTTTGATATTTATTTCTAATTTTTATATCTTTACAGACGGAATGAATACATTAAATTACTAAATCATGTTAATGCCAGAAAGCACGACTGCAAAGATTTCATGACTTATACATTTTTCCGGTTACAACAATTATTTTTTCTTATATAACCAATTAAATGTTGACTTAAAAAAACATCGGAAAAACATGAATTGCAAGTTTGCAAACGTTATTTAATTAATAGACATACAATATAACATTAACAGACCACAAAATAATACCCTCCATTCTTAGCCCCAGACCACAATTAATGATCCCGCTTTTCGTTGTCCACGAATATAGTTCCCTTTAATTAAAGTGTATGTTTTCTTTATTTTCTTTTCTTTCTCTTTCTCATACATTTCTTACTTTTTATGGGGTGGAAATGAAAGAAGAGAGCTGAAATAATTTTTTGGATGTTTTATTTTAACTGATTTTGATATGGAAAGAGTGATTAGGCCAGATGCAAAAAGGTAATATTTACAGTTTGCGGAACATCTCTTGACTTGTCTATAGGGGTATGGATGTGTATTGGCTAAATTTGTAAGATGTAAACATGCAATTTTTCTGAAAGTTGGATATATTTTTGGACTTGTACTGTACATTACACACACAAACGATTTGACAAAAACAGCAGATAAATTTTTTTTTTTATGCAACAAAACGTTATAAAGAATTAATAGGGGAATTAATTGTGGTCTGTGGCCTCTTTGCCGATGTTATTCATAAAGCCTTTAAAAGGGGGAACAACCCTGATAAACACAAAAAAAGTGTCGCCCGTTTTGCATGGGATTATTTAAAATCTTAACACGACTGAACGCGATTTTACAAAATCTAAACAGCATTTTTTACCTTTGGTCGGATTTGATCTGAACATGATCTGATCAAGTCGTAATCGGACGCAAGCGGAATCTGTCTTGTTTATCTTGTCATGACTGAACGGACTTAAAAAAGTATATCGTGACAGCGTCTGAAAGTCTGAAAAAGTCTTGACGTTTTTCGCTAGCAGTAAATCCAGTCGATTAAGACTTGATCAGACCAAAATGACCGTTTCGGACTTAAATATTGCTACTAGTGAGTTACTTGACAAATTTCACCTGTAGGAATCAGCATCTAAATCACCCAATTTGCATATAATGATCAATACTTAATTTTAAACACAAATTTCGAAATGTTGAAATAACTTTTCCAAATTATTGTAAGTTGATGGTCTTATTTATACATATGAAAAAGGGTCTCGGTGGACAAGTGGTCGAAGTAGTCGAAATACTGTACTGCATTGAGATTGTGAGTTCGAATCCCGCACGTGGCATGTGCATTCGACTCCAATCTAAATTTACTAGGATTGTCAATTTTACAACCCAAGGTCGGTGGTTCTCCCTTGGCACTCAGGCTTCCTCACCAATAAAAACTAACCGCTACAAACTAGCAAAATAGTGCTGAATGTGTCGTTATATACCAATCAATCAATACATATGAATGAAAGGAGATCTGGGATGTATGTCAACAAACAGTAACCGAATGACACAAATGACTACATGATATTGATATTTAATGTACATTTTGCATCTTTTTTGTGCTTGTTTTAACATGCTGCTGTTGTAACAAACGCAAACATTTCTTTTAACATGTTTAAGATAGCGTTGAGAGACATTTAGACATGGTATCTTGTTGAGAATTGTACTTGATTGTAACTTGCAGCGGTAAAGTTTCGGCATTTTTTCACGACAGAAGTATTCCTACATTTATTCTAATGGAAACACATACACCAAAAAAATACACATTTATATTTCGGCTTTCTACGTCATGGTATAGCTTTTATGATATAATTTCAAATAAATTTTTAAATTCCTTGTCTGTGGGTACAATTTAACAACCCAAAACATATTGTGATATTATGAAATGTATCTTCTAGGAATGAAATTGGAAGCAAATATGTTCTAACGTGTATACATTTTATGCAGTTGAAGCAACATAATTGACATTTAACAACATATGCATTTCTTTTAAAGTTTTCCGTAACAATATATATCTTTGTAAAGCAGAACCCTGAGTTTTTTATCTTTCTTTTTGGTCCCCTTCTTCAGTACAATAGCGTTTTCCTCACAATCAATTAGTTTTTGTTCAACATAAGGTGAATTTCTTCTTATATAATGCCGTTTGAAGAAAGGCCAAAGTACAAAAAGTCACAGCAGAATATTTGCTTTTATAAAAATCAACTTTAGATTTTGACAATGGTGTACAAGATGTTACATTTTAAATATGAACTGATTTAAGCTATGATTGTGGTATTAACAAATTTCAAGTGAGACATACCGATAGCAATAGTAGTCTTTTCTGTGATTGTTGGTAGTCTTTCTGCTGTTGGTATATGTGTGCTACTTGGAAGAAAATCTGATGTACTACGTTGAGAAATTCCGTTTGTCTGTTTTGTTTCAATATCGTCAGTTGTAGGATATCCTGAAGTAATATGTATTTTGTACTAGATTCTGCAGGCTTGGTTGTTGTATTGTCGCGAAAAATGCATTAAATGTGGTGTGACTGCCAATGACATAAATCTTCACCACAGACCAAATGACATAGAAGTTAACAACTACAGGTCACATTACGGCCTTAGTAATTTCACCTGTAGGAATCAGCATTTTAATCACCTAATTTGCATATAATGATCAATATGACGAACAACTAAATTTCAAACACAATTAAATTTTTCGATGTTGAAAAAACCTTTCCTATAAGATACAAATTATATCAATTTTGAAACATAATAAATTTGAACTATAATAACATTTAGAAAATCAAGGTAACCTCAGAAGAACTATTATAAGGTATGTTCTCATGATTAATAATGTTTCTTTCTTGATGATCTATCTAACATCAATTTTTCCTAATAAGAAGTGAAAGGACTAAATTGTTAGAAAACAATTTTGACCCACAGCAACATAACAAAAAAGTATAACAAAAATACCGCACTCAAAGTCAAATCAAAAAAGGAAAACTCCATAAATAAGTTGTAGTTGAAAAAATCAAACGCTATCAAACAACGGAACAAGTGAAACACAACTTTCTGACTTGGTACAGGCATTTTTCGAAGAAAATGGTGGGCTTAACCTGGTTGTATAGCTAGCTAAACCTCCCACTTGTATGACAATTGTTTATAGTTTCGTTATATTGACAGCATTGGATGAGCAACATAGACATATAATATGATAATGATAAATGATAAAGCATGAATGTAACCATATAATATCGAACTATCAGTTTAATGGTGAATCCATTTGAAAATTGTCATGGGAAGAAATGTTCTTTACTCCTTATATCTTTTTCCTTTAAATACACAGGTCATACTAAATACAACTTACGTGTTCTTCTTTCAGAAAACTGCACACTCAAAGGGATGCATGAATATGTTGTTGCCTTTGGAATACACACTTCACCTAGCTGACAGCCATGATCTTGGCATGAACCAGATAGTTCCTGAAAGTCAAAAGGATAAAACTTACTCAAAAATGAAAATTGTCAAATCTTTATCTATATCATTACACTAAGGTCTCCCAGCGTTATGATACTATCAGCGCAGAAGAATGTGTTTTCTCTTGGGCATTACGAAGGTCTATTGAGAGAGATGTTCTAAACAAAGACAAGCAAAAATATCCATTTTGTTTTATAATAAATTGTATTTGAAAATATATTTCTCATGAGAATAAGCATTATTCGAAAATGTGTATATTTTTAAGGTTTCGCCGTTTGACTTTAATTGGTCTAAAACACAAGGTAGTTCTAAACGAATAAAAACTACAACTACTACATTACAATTCAATATGAAATTGCTATATTTGTTTTCACGTTTTTTACACTCAAATAGAGACAGAAACTCATTATCAACTCATTAAAATCGTTTAATTTTACACGCTCTAGACCGTTTGACTGGCACTAAAAATTAAATGCAACAATAAATGAACGCAGAAATACTCTGAAAGGAGGTTGTAGTGTGATTATCTTCTTTCTTTCTAAATTTGTTTGCTGACACTTGCGATAACCGTCCATTCTATGTAAAATATATTTGACAATTCCGTATATTTTTTTCAATGTGACAATCTTATTTATAAGTCATTTAAATTAAGAGATAAGACACATCTAATTGTCTCATTTTGGTTTAAAACGTTTATGTCAACGTGTGGAATATATTCAATATTTACATGGTATTTTATTTCACTTATTTTGCAAAAAGATCTATCAGCCAGATAATGTATATTTTACTTGATTAACGTATCTAAGATACAAAAAAAAATAGTTATATTGAGTACACGAGTATGTATCGAATCTGCATATTGTCGTATGTATGTTGGTCCTTTTCTTTTGACATGATGTTGTATGTCTCCTTTAAACTTATTTTTCTTTATTGTATACTTCCTTTTTTTATATATATATATATAAGACATATGAAAGAAATAAAACTATAACATCCATTTCCCTTATCCCTTATCAAATAATTTACCTTGATCGCATCAAATCCGGGTGACTTCTAAATTATGCTGGTTTGGATGTTAAGGATGTTCGTTACTCTTGTTTTTTGACATTGGTCAGATATTCGGAATCCTCTTGTTTTATCCATGTAGTGCCAGTTTAACATTTTCTGCTTTTTAAGTTCAATTATTTATATATTATCAATTTATGATACTCTTTTAAAAAACTTGTTAATATTAAAACAGAAGAGGGGAAATCCTTAGATAGCATTACTTTGTATAAAGTCCCCGCATGGTCCACGAATTACAAGTAAATGCTTTCAAAATTTCAACATAAAAAAAGACTAACTTAGACTTTCAAATATTTTGAATCGAACGTCAATCGTGAGTCTTTTGTAGACGAACCGCGCGTCTGGAATACACAATATTAAGCCTTGTATCTATAATGAGTTTAGTCACAACTATAACATGAACTTAAAGAACGAGAACACATTTTACAAACACATCAAATATTCGTTATTAAAAAAGTATGGACGGGAGTATAACATGCAGGTAAAAAAAAATATTGCACATATGAAATATTGAAAATAGGGAAGATAAGCATATCAACATTATTGAACCTTAAGATAAACAAGTAAGATAAGATTGGATTGGTACTATCTCATTTCAGAGCTAATATTTATTTAATGCCAAAACTAGAAACGAAGCAGATTTAAGAACATGTTCTTGGATTAATTTGCACTTCTCATAAGTGCAAATTGGAACCACACTTTTTTTAATCGTAGAATCATCAAATTTGGCATTAATGTACCTCTGGGGATAGGTAACACAATACCAAATTTTTTTTTGTGCGGCTCGCCTGGTTCGGCAACTGGAGTGAAAACAGTGACAAAATCCTGTAGGATATTTTTTTCTCCCTTAGGATATTTATAAATCCTACAGGATTTTGAGCAATCCTATAGGATAAAGTCATAATCCCATAGGATATTTTTTATATCCTACAGGATATTTAAATCCTAAGGGATTATAAATCCCTTAGGAGAATAAAAATATCCTATAGGATATATTTTCTCCCTTAGGACTAAAAACATCCCTTAGGAAAAATAAAAGCATTTCCTACAGGATATTTTTTATCCTATAGGACATTTAGCTAACAAAATAATCCCGTGGGATAAAAAATATCCGATAGGATTAATAAAAATCCTAAGGGATTTCATTACAGAAAAAATATCCTGTGGGAAAAAAAACTTCCTAAGGGATTTCATTACAGAAAAAATATCCTGTGGGATAAAAAAAAAAATCCTAAGGGTTATAAATAAATCCTAAGGGAAAAAAAAATCCTATGGGAGAAAGAAATATCCTATGGGAGAAAAATTTATTTGGGAACAAAACCAAAGAAAAGAGAATATTTTTATATGTTCTGGTAGTAAGTAAAGGTATTATTTTATTTGACCAAATATCCCCAGATTTCATTGTTCAAGAAATGTAAATTTTACTACCAATGACACAAAATCCCGATTATTGTACTTCAAGAATGGAGATTGCATTCAGTTACTGCTACTGGTCCTTTGTTATTTTATGTGTATTATTGCAATTTGCGTAGTTTCTTCTGTTACCTATTTTAACATCGGACTCTGACTTCTTTTGAATTGAGTTTTCTTCTGTTTAATGCAGTATGGTTGTTTATTCCTCATTTGCTTAAGGAAAAGGGCCAGGTTGAGATACCAAAAGTCATAAATTACATTTTATCGACTGTTCCAAAGCAGAAACCTTTATCCTTTGTTAATCTCGTGTGCTTTTGGTTGGGTTTTTTTTTCAATCTAAGTTCAAAAGCGTATTTTGGTGTTTAGTGTAGCAACCATTTCACTGAACTAGTATACATTATTTGTTAAGTGAACAAAAGAGGTCCCTCTCCATGTGCGGGATTTTCTTTCTGCGTAGAGGACTCAATTTGAACTTATCAGGGAAGATTTATTTAAGGTGGAAATATCTGAATAGTTTTGCCAGTTACTATATTTCTTCGTTTTTGTATTAAATATGCATGTAGTATTTGCAACTGAACATTTACATTAACTGACAACAATAAATCCTTCAACATAATTTGATAATAACTCAAACTTTATGAAACCAAAAACTAGATGTTCTAAAGACTGAGAGTGTTTTTTTCACCTAGGTCTATGTGCATCTCCGACAACAGACACGTCGACACGTTAGACTAGAATATTATACGTGACTAAAATTTTCTTTTTTTAAAATTATTATTGCTTTTGTTTTTTTTTTTTCTCTTCCGATAAACTTTTTTGTGTGCATGGCTTTGATGTGCGTCAACTCTCAAGTTAGAATATTGTCAGTTTGTTAAAATGATTATGTATTAAAACGTTTTATCAAGAAAAAAAGAATAGAAATGTCGACAATAACAAACTTTGATATTCTATGCTCAAAATAGATATACAGGAATAAAAGCCCTGTTCATTGATAATTTTCTATGTTTTCTATGTATTGTGTGCGATTTTGTCCCATGTACATTTACTCCATATCCTTTCATTTTCTATGAAAATAAGTGGTATGAGTGCTAAAATTACAGTTGATTTGGCAATGCAGGAAAAGGTGTTCCTCTTGTTCCTCTTCATCGAAAATTTTACAAACTTTACAGACTGTTCTCTTTGAATTTTTTATATCGACCTATTTCAATTTCCAAGTAATAATCACTTACGCGGAATTTTGTTAAAAGTTGACGACTATCAAAAAAAATATAGGTCACAGAAAGGCCTTCAACACGGAGCCTTAAATGTTGGATGTAGAGGGCCTCAAAATGACTAGTTTACAACCGTTCAAACAGGAAAACCAACGGTCTAATCTATACGAAAAACGAGAAACGAGAAACACTTATATGAAATATACATTACAATGTAGCAAACGGCAACCATGAACTACAGGTTTCTAACAAACGGCAACCACTGAACTACAGGTTTCTGACTTAGAACAGGTGCAAACAAATACAGTGGGTTTGTATGTTTAAAAGCCTTAATATACAAATAACTCCCGAGACTTAAGTTACAATGTTATTGATTTTACCAGAACCGTATGTGTTGATTTAGAGCAAGAGATGTAATTTTTATAATCTTTTTTTCTGAAACGACTTCTCGTCCTGAATATGCATGAAGTGTTTGCCACTGGACGTTGAGCAACCAACAATCGACCAATTCAAATTTTGCTTTAAAAATCAATTAAACAATGTAAACTTGAATTGTATCCATCACTTGTTTTCTGTTGTCTGTTTGTACAGTAAACATATACTGAATTCTTTTTTGTCCAGAAACATATTGCTTAGACGAGTTCAAGTGTGTAAAGAAATGTATAGGGTATCATGTGGTAGTCGAAATTTTTCAGCGCAATCATTTTGTGTACGTCGTCGTCTTCCTTACATATCAAGTGTTGTATCCACTGTTTGCTGGTCGTTGTCTGTTAGGCCTCGGTCTGGGAATTATAGCCCCTATTTAGGTATTGACCAATCATAAGGGGGAAGGGGGTCTCGGGTCAAACATTTTTTCTCAATAAAAAAAAAACACTAACCAATTTTCTATATTCTATCAGTAAATTAACGATGTATACTTCAGATGTTGAATTAAAAAAAGATTGCAAATCAATAATAAATCCTAAATTCCAAAGTATTTTATGGTAAACATATTTAATGTTTGCATTATATTCTTATGCAAATAAGATTATCAGTTATGTAATTTGACACGTGTCTTACGGTTCACCGATTTTCGGCAAAATCTAAACATTGTTCAATTTATTCATTTATTTGTGTGAATCTTTTTCGATAAAATTTGGAATATAAATCTCTACCATAGTATGAATTTTGTTTACATGTAATACCACTCCTTTTGGTCCTTAGTACACTGAGGAGTTCTTAGGATTGTTTAGACGCACCCATAGGAGGACATTATGTTTTCTGTTCTGTGCGTCCGTTCGTTCATCCGTCCGTCCGTTCGGTTCGTCCGTGTGTTCGTCCGTTCGTTTGTCGGTTCGGTTCGTCCATCCGCTCGTTCGTTCCTTCGTCCGTCCGTCCGTCCGGTCGTTTGTGCGTTCGTCGTCTTTCCTGCTTCAGGTTAAAGTGTTTGGTCAGGATATATTTTGATGAAGTTGAAGTTCTATCAACTTGAAACTAAATACTCATTTTCCCTATGATATTATGATCTTTCTAATTTGATTCCAAATTAAAGTTTTGATCCTAATTTCACGGTCCAACGAATATAGAAAGTGCTAGTCCGTGTATTATGGACACATTTTTTATATGTTAACTCAGAGAGATACATATATCTGGTTAACAACAAAAAAAAGAGTGATATTTGAATTTGATGTTTCTTACTGTACATCTTTTTCCATGTGTTTTGGGTGGATCGGTTTTGGGGGGGAGGGGGCTTGGGGTATGTATTGTTTAATCGGAGAGTCACTTCATGATTGCAACTTTTCTGAAAATAAAAGACATTGTTCCAAAGGGGAATTAAAAAAGCACACCTTTATCGAAAGTTACAGATAAAACGTAAATTTACAAATATAAATAGTTCCTAGGTGTAATTTAAAAAGCTAAATATTTATTTTAGTTATTCAAGTTAAGTAAGAGTTCATAACATTTATCCCACCTAGAACACCTCTTAAAAGATGACTGGTGATACTTTACAAACGTGATAATTTCTGAGACATGGTATATTCTGTATAGGTAGTGATTTACTTTGACATGTTCGGGTATTACAGCGGAGTTACATGTATATTACCTGTATATGGTAAGGTATTCTCAAATGAAGTTCCACGTATATACTGGTGTTCAGTATCTATTCGTGATAATAGGGTATTCTAAATTCACATTTATGTTCAGACCAATTGTCAAAAAGGATATGTAATTTTTGAAGAAAACAATTTGGACTATCAAATTGATTTCGGTGTTGTTACTATGTATTAATTCATTGAAATTAAAAAAAAAATAACACGGCTTGTCCACTAAGAACTGAACCCGATGTAAGGGAGTATTTTATGAATTTCAGGGATGTAATAAATTTTTTTTTTTTCTCAATTAAGTGATATAAGTTAAGACCTCTCTTAAATCATGAATGGTCATGCTTTAAAATCGGGAGAGTTTCTTTGATATGGTACATTCTGTATAGGTAGTGATTCACTTTGATATTTCCGGGTGCTACAGAGCTACATATATGTTACCTGTAGATAATAAAATGCCGTCCCATGAGGTCTTACGTATAGAGGTTCACGTTAATAGTGGTGCTTAAAACTTCTGTTTTTAATCATAAAGTTATTTTTCTCTCGAGTAAACAGCCAAACTCTTATTATAACACTTAATTATTATTGTTTCCAAGATTATTTCTTCCTTTTAAAACTACACGTTGTAATCAAATACAAAAAATATTTTGGTCCTTATAACTTCTTCTTTAGATTTATAAATTTGAACATTATTTATCATTTTATAACATCGAATTCAACCATCCTACATGTATATGAAATACATGTTTAAAACCATTATTTGGTAATCATCGGACCAAACCCTAAATATAATTTAATATTTCACGGCGATCTATTTGTATTTGCCTCCTCCTTACTATGTATTTTAACTTTGTGTATTAAACTCGACCATCCATCTTTATATGGTTTATTCGAATTGACAGTCACACCTGACATGTGTGCCCTGGAGGCCCAGCCAAAGAATAATACACACATCGCATATTTAAAGATGGTAAAAGGCCAATAAGTGTACACCTATATATCGTCTTAACAGTTTAAGTTATTTACTTTAATTTGTTCATCATATCCGTCGGAAAAGCAAATATTAAAAATATATAAAATATTTAATTCTTAACAAGGATCCCGATAACGGAAATCTAGTTTACAATTTCACTTCACCTTAGTTATTTTCTGGGAACATTCCTGAACAATAAAAGTTAAACCAGGAATCACAGAATAAGGGAACGATTATTTAACTTCAAAAGGCACGGGATAGGGTTGTGTTTTCTTCCTAAAAGATATATATGGTGATCCCCAATTTAATGCCTAAAAAATATGGCCAGGAGGTGAACAAAAATATTTTAAATCCACATTTTTCCCATAACTTATAGTGAAAATATTTGAAAAATTATTTGATCAATAGCATTAAAAACTTTAAAAACATCTAATCAGACAAAACAAATCATGACCCTCTCCCTACTTTTGAAGTTAAAAAGTTGCTCTAAAAATTGTAACAACTATATCGCTGCATTATTCCGATTAAATCGATATTTGAAATTCATTTTTATAAAGTTGGAACGAGTCAGCAGAATGACAGTATATTTGATTTAATAGAATAGATAATGTTCACTGACTTTCGATTTTTCAACGAAATGAAATCAGGAAGTGAAGAGGGATAACAAATTTAGAATGAATCCAGATTCATATACAGATTGGTGTTTAATAAAAAGGCGGGAACTATCAATTTTTTAATTAATTTACTCAGTAAGAAATATATTTGTGTCTCTCGTTTAATTTTATACTGAATGATTTCGTATTTTACGTTTTCTGTGTCTATTAGATTTTTAAGAATACGTTCTCGCATGCGTAGAACATCATAAAGAAAGCACCTGTTTGACTCGTGACGTTTTAAACGGCTTCACCTTTCATGTCTTTGCTATCGAAATTGTCGAAAAATTCTGATGAAAATTTTAATAAAATGTGACGCAAGTACAAGGAACCAGATATGATATAATTGGCACAAAGGACATGAAATATAGAAGTAGATTATTTTAAAATAAATAATTCAACATTTTATCATACATCTTTAAAAAATACGAATTTAATGTTTTATCGACACGTGCCACGCAGAGCGTGCCACGTTCAATATTGATTGCTGTCTGTGTAATCGATTGAAATTCGTGATCATTCAACCAGGGACAGTTTATTACGCACGTGTTTACATACAGTTTGAGCATGTATAATTATGTTATTTCAGCACGTATTTTGTATTTTATTAACAAAATAAAATTATGGATGAGGTCAATCGAAAATAAAACAAAAATACTCTATTTATCATTCAAAGCTTCGCAAATTCCCCAAAAAGGTTTGACAAACTGTTGATCACTTTATACGTACTATTCTATATTATGTTAATCAAAACTGCGAAAAAAACCAACTGAATCCATTTCTTGGTAAAAATCGGACAAATGAAAATGTAAAAAAATATACATGATCTTTAAAATTTGTTATTACTAATTCTAGTTTATAAATCAAAGTCGATCCCCTATAACAGGAACATTTGTGCTAAACTAGTGTGATGTCGCGCAAACCCTCTCCTGACAAGAAAAAAAAATAGTCGTAAAGGGCTCCACTCATCATGCATGCCAATTCGCAAAGAAACAAAAAGTTTTAACTCTGTGAACATATACATGGAGTATAAAACTGTCTTAGAAAATGATATTTACGTTGAGTAAACTTCAGCGGTCATACATTGTACTTGGCCTTATTTAGACTAGAAGGTATTCAAACGTATCTCTACATAAAAGACTATGATATTTTGTAACAGTTGAAAAAAATACAGAACTGAGCTCCATTTCGTCTTTGACTGCCCTCTCTCTATATATTGACTGCCAAATTAAAAAATTAACAATATGTATTGTTCATGCATGTCATATAATACTCCAGTTGCTGTATGACCAAAACATTTTAATCATTTCAATATTCAAACAAAATATTTGAGAATTTATTTCAATTTTGAATCGAATGAGATATATATTATATTTGTGGAGCAGGATCTGCTTCTCAAATCGGAGCACCTGAGAGCACCCATAGTTTATGGTGGGGGTTCGTGTTCCAGATAGGATTTATTCAACACGATGATTTGAAATGTGTACTTTATAGTGTTTCACATCCCGGTTGGCACGCACTGATTAAAAGTCATTTAACTGCACTTGAAATCAAAATATCTATTGATACTAAACTTCATATTAGTTGTTTAGATGCCTGTATCTTCTTTTTTCCATGTTAGTTGTGCTCCTTAAACACCGTTCAAGTGACGTTAGCGCATAAAATTTGTTCGTAATGCACTAATAAAACTAAGTCCTTTGCGGTATTTCTACACACTGCTATGCGGAGTCGTTTTTTCAAAGATATTCAGTCAAACAAAATAATTTTTGGTAAAAATAAGTTCCTATAAAAAATGATGTCTTGTAATCATGTCACTTGTCACATCTTAGCTGACACTCTGTTATTTACAACAAAAGATAATAAAGAACACCTCTGGTTGGTGTACAGGTAAATTCAAACTAGTGCCACATTCAAGATGGTTTTTTCCCTTACGGTTCATTAAAAAAGAGGGTCTGGATAGGGTTTACGGAATAGAGAATAATGGATAAAAAGTGCCGAATAAAGGCAAATAAATAATGAATACAGAAAAATCGAAAAAAAAAAATATGAATAGAGAATGACGAACATATGTATATAAATTATACAGAACAATGATAGAATACAACTATTCCCCATTCAAATGCATCGTCAAAAAGGGGTTCCAACACCGAAGGACCGCCACTGCATACAGACCCTCATAAAATTTGAATCATATTTCTTACATACCTATTTTATTTTCACACCTAACAGTTCCTGGGTATATACACGAATACCATATACACATGGTGGTAAGCGTACACCTTCAATGTTTAAGTAGGCGTGACATTTTAATCTGGTAATTGAGATTAAATATAAATATACAATATTAGGTTTTGCGCCGAGTACAAAAAAGTTTATATTTTTATGACATTGACCTAATATTGTTTTTATACTGCAACTTAAATTAATAAAATGATAGCTTTTTTAATCGTAACACAAATGTTAAACTTATTTTCATCCCTTAATGGACCTCTGATTGTGGAGAAAGTGTTCCATGATGAAATTGACATTATACAAAATATAGCTATGTTACTATATTTAGGAAATAAACACAACTAGTTGCAGTATAAATAAAAATACGGAGATGTTAAAAAATATTTAAACTTTTTCACGGAATTTTTCCTAACGTGTACTACTGGATGATATTCTTGTGACTTTTATCCTACTAATATCAAACATGTGTGGCTTTTCCCGCATCATATATGTAAATCATGTATAGACAAATTTCTTTCGCCCATTTTTATTCCGTTAATAGAGTAGAAATTTATTATAGGTTGAGAAATATTGGGTAGTTATAATTTATTATTTCTATAGAATTTGTAAAGATTAAAGATAAAGAATTAGAAGATGCACCTTAAATACTGTATTTTGACTTAGTCATGAATTATGATTCCATTTTGCAGACTTTCCTGAATCGTTTATTCCTTCTACAATTCGTGAGTGGAATAAACTTGATCCAAAAATTCTCAGTGTCGACTCTATTTCTAAATTTAAGAAAAAATTGAAAAACAATAGTCTACTAAGTAAAGTTGAAACGTTTTATTTGAACATCCCGAGGAAAATTGAATATTATCTTAACACAATTGCGATGCTCAGCTTCATTCTAAAATTATGAACTTTTCGAGCTTAATATATTATCAGATTATAAATGATCTCTCTTGCCAATATGGATCAGATACTGAGATCAGATATTGAGGATCGGTATGTCTACAAACCGCCCAAGACTTCCTGGGTGCACTCAGGACATAAAAAGTACACTCAGGACATGTTATAGGTATGCATTCGATAGAAAATTAAATTTTGATCTTATATTTTTAGGCTCATTTGATAAAATCAATTCAATATTTGAGAAGCTATTTAAAAGTTTTTATCGACACGCAATAGTGTAACATCACAACATAGACATTTTGGATTTGGACAAGACCGATGATCATATTCACTACCAATTATCGTGTAGATAAGGTCGTTTGATATTAATATAATAGTGTGATTAGGGCTGGGGTGGTAATAAGGTCACATGAAAATAATAAACATATTGTTTTGGCAAAACGTTAAATAAACTTTTCGTTTTGTTTCAACTTTGTAATAGTTGATAGTTGAAACCATTTGAGAAATCTTCAAAAGTCGGAAAATTTTTCATTCAATTTATTTCATTTGAAAATGTTAAAAAAAATGATCGAGTTCATTAAAAATGCGTCCCAAGGGATCAAAACCCCGTTGTAACAGTGTTTATTTACTTTTGCCTATTGCTGAACATGAAAACTCGTCCTCAATTTCACCGAAATTATGATAAAGTATAAATAAAATGTTCTCTCTGATTATTTTACCATCTACCAATTTCAATACACTTTAGTGCGTTCAGAGTTCTAAATCTACAAAAGAATCACTATTTTTGTAAAATTGAATACCAAAGAAAGCTTGGCAAGTTAGACTGTATTTTGTATAGTCTTTAATCGTTTTTATTCCATTCTTTTTTGAAAACTCCTACAGTTGAACATTATTAAAACACCTTACTCATGCAAATTTTGTTTAGAAAATGTATTTCGCCATTAAAACTCTTTATTGTCCAGTATTACATTTCTTGAACGAGTGCAAATCTGAAATAATCATTTTATAAGGCTTATATCTTTATTGCGATAGCCTATTAATAAAAAAAAGGATCTAATTTTAAGTTTCATGAAGTAAGATTTATACCACCGGAGACATATAATATACTACGGAGAAGACTTCATAAGTATGATTTACTTGTGTCTAATTCATTTTGCTTTAATTCAGCAAATAAAATATGTTTGAACTAAACACATGTACCGCTTAGAAGCAGGGGGTCCAAAATAGGATCGGGAAAAAACAGGCAAGTGATATATCTTAATTTCAAACATTTAAATTGCTTTTGTTTGATTATTTCCGTTTATATCGATAATCTGACGATATTTAAGTACAAATCCAGACTTTTGTGTACTCTTTCGTCTCTTTGATGTTGGGATGTACACGTACCAGCTAGGCCACGTCCACTCTGTGTTTTTAATTTGTATCCATCTGATGAGTTCAGCCCTTTTCAACTGATTTTTATACTTCGTCCTTATGTTGTACTGCTACATCACTGTCCAAGGTTAGAGGATCAGGTTGGGATCCCGCTAACATGTTTAACCTCGCCACATTCTGTATGTATGTGCCTGTCCAAATCAGTGGTTTTCGTTTGTTGATGTGTTACATATTTGTTTTCGTTCATTTTTGTACATAAATTAGGCCGTTGGTTTTCTCGTTAGAATTGTTTTACATTTGTCATTTCTGGGCCTTTTATAGCTGACTATGCGGTATGTGCTTTGCTCATTGTTGAAGGCTGTACTGTCACCTATAGTAGTTAATTTCTATGCCATTTGGTCTCTTGTGGAGAGATGTCTCATTGGCAATCATACCACATCTTCTTTTTTATATTTGCTTTCATCAGCTTCATCTGAACTTTGATGGATAGTTATAGTGTATTAGTTGTCTCATTGGCAATCGCACCACTTCTTCTTTTTATTCTGTCCAAAACCGGGAAATTAAAGCTGCAATAGGCATTGATTTTAAAAAACACACACATTTACTGAAAGTGGCCTTATAGCCTGTTAACTCATTTTCATTTTTTAATCGAATGAGATATATATTATATTTGGTGAGCAGGATCTGCTTACCAAGAAAGGGGGGTTCGTCTACCGTTGAAAAAGGATAGGTAAGAGTGGTAATAGTTTACCGTAAGGTTTTAATTATGGTTCAACTGTATTCTAGAGACTTTTATCCTTGCCCAAGTAAAATCGTATTCAAACGGACGTAACTTTTTCAGCAAGGTTTTCAGTCGAGCGGGAAAATTCAAGAGTGGACACTATTTCTATACTCAAGTCAACCCTTTGGGTTCGAATAAAAGGAGATAAGGGTAAATATTGATGAGACAACAACCCAACGACATAGACAATCACGACATTAAGAGTCAACATGCATTTTTTTTTATAATACAGGGATCCCTATACAAAATATCAAGCTAAAAACCGTCCCATGTATAAATAAAGTAAGGAGCTAATTTAATATTACCTATCATTGAAGATATCCCAACAGACACAAAAATATTTTGTGTGGATGAAGAGTTTAACCATATCATTTTTATAATCTCAATCAGTGGAAATCAAAGCATGTACATGAAATAAAAATCAGAACAAGAAAAATATTTCACTATATATTAACGGTAGAGTAGACGATGAATGTGGATGATGCCTTATGTCCAGCGACAAATTCATGTTCCGGACGAGAATATGTAAATGTTATATGAATATGAACCCTGTTCTAGACCGATACGATGAGAAAGATTTTTAACGTGCTTGTTTACAAGGTAAAAGTCCTCACACTAGAGGCAAAAACAGTACCTCGAGATATTCGAAGCTACCAGAAAAATAGAATATCATACCAAAAAAACTAAAGTGCAATAAATAATCCAATCTCAAAGAACTCTCCCTTTTATTTAAGCCAGCAACAAGTATTTTACCAATTGATGTCATTGAAAACTTCACTTGAACTTTTGTGATGTCCATTAATGGCGGAAATTTGATGCACGAACGCTTTTGCACATTACGTTCTCTTGCAGCAATTAATTTAGGGAATCGAGTGTGACCAGCTGTTGCAAGGCTAAATTTCTGTCAATATACCCTCATTTTATTGAAAAACATTGGAATTCCAAGTTCCGTGTCCATCCTCTCAGTCGACCTTTTATATTTGCTCAAAAGACCTGCATATTGTATTTATAATTAATGTGTTCTCGTTATGAACATACATGAAATATTTACCTCAGGACGTACAAAACAAGGTTTATCAAACAAACTCATAAATAATTCCATATAAACAATATACGAAGGCAAGATTTTTACAATGCTATAAAGTAATATTTCCATGTGTCCGTTTCAATAATTATGGAAACTTTAACGACCTTTTTCAGGTATCTCTTTGAAAACCACTGCATGGATAAACAGTAATATCAACTTCTTTTTTAATTTTTTATATGGCCTTTCCATATTCTTCCCGGGTATCATCCATCGACCCATATCAGCACTTCGACTACGTCTCGGACTGATATGGGGGTATCGGGATGATACGCGGGCCGATATGGAAAAGGCCATGTATTAATCTCTATGTAATACATTGTATTTCAATTTAAGAACGATTCAATGTCAATCTTGCCAAAATATCTCATCTATACCAGTTTTGAGCGAGCCACTCAAACCTACATTACTTGATTCTAAATATATTACAATTAGGCCTTTTCAATACGATTATTCATTGAAGTTAACAGGCACAGTTTTGAATTAAGACAAACAAATAAAACAATATCTATTAATCAATCGGACTGAATAGAGAACATTTATTACTTGTTGCACTTGCGTGTCACGTAGTACATGCAATGAACATAATCAAAACCAAAACGAACATTTATCTGAATATTCTTAAGGACCCTGTGCATCTAGGTCTGTTTGATTAGAAGTTGTGTTACAATCTGTTTAAATTTATAATTGTTGGCGAGATTTACTTAACTGTTTTCGTATGATCTGGTCCTTAGAAGATTTTAAGAATAACATACATGGAATATTTGCCACTGAACGTCCAGTAAATATCAATAAAAACAAGAATGTGTCCATAGTACACGGATGCCCCATCCGCACTATCATTTTCTATGTTCAGTGGACTGTGAAAATGGGCTAAAATCTCTAATTTGGCATTAAAATTAGAAAGATCATATCATAGGGAACATGTGTATTAAGTTTCAAATTGATAGGACTTCAACTTCATCAAAAACTACCTCGACCAAAAACTTTAACCTGAAGCGGGACAGACGGACGGACGAACGAACGAACGGACGAACGAACGGACGGACGGACGAACGGACGCACATACCAGAAAACAGAATGCCAATAAATGGGGCATAAAAATCCATACAACATCCAACGGAAATTACCGAAAATAGCCATTGTATATATTGCATTAAGGATAATTTTATATGATATTGAAATGTTATTCATTTTGTTTAGTACGATTCACCAATGAAAATGAAAAAATAATGATTTGATATAAGTAAATCATTTCGAAATCGTTATGATATATATGACTGCTATCTAACAATACAAGCTAAACAGTTTTTTATTGTCTTAATATCTTTCCTATTGATTTGTGATGTTCTTAGTCTGGACAACACAATTATTTGCATTGACAATCGTATAGTAAACGTTTGTAAAAAATACCAACAAAACTCACAAAACCATCTTAGATGACAAAATGTATCCAAATTAAATCCTATGGGAGAAAAAATAATCATATAGGACAAAGTTTATCCTAAGGAGAACAAAGTATCCTACAGGATAAAATTTATCCTAAGGAGAAAAAAAATCCGGTAGGAGAAAAATATCCTACGGGAGAAAACATCCCACAGGACAAAATAAATCCCTTAGGAGAAAAAAATAATCCTAAGAGACATTTGTTTTGAAAAAAGTCTTTCATGATATTCCTATAGGATAAAAATAATCCTATCGGATTTAACACTTTTGGAAAATCCCACAGGATTTTAAATCCTGTAGGATATTAATTTTATCCCATAGGAGATAAAATTTCCTAAAGGATAAATAAATCCGATAGATTTAAATATCCCATAGGATATAAAAATATCCTACGGGATTATGACTTTATCCTATAGGTTTCATAAAATCCTGTAGGATTTTTAAATATCCTAAGGGAGAAAAAAATATCCTACAGGATTTTGTCACTGTTTTCACTCCAGTTGCCGAACCAGGCGAGCCACACAAAAAAAAAATTTGGTATTGTGTTACCTATCCCCAGAGGTACATTATTGCCAAATTTGATGATTCTACGATTAAAAAAAGTGTGGTTCCAATTTGCACTTATGAGAAGTGCAAATTAATCCAAGAACAGTTACTCACGTTTTTGCCGACAATAAAAACGCCAAGGACTCTTCTTTTCATTGAAAATCGTAAACTTGAATTTTCAAATCAATAGTATTGAAACCTAACGTTGGGTTGTTTTCAATAAAATGTGAGAACTATAAACTTACAAAAATCTTTATTAAAATAAAAAATAAGTCAGATTATCGATATTTCACGCTTTATTGAAAATCAGCGATTAGTAGAAAAGGTATTTCATGATAAAGTGTGCAAATTATTAAAATTATCATGTCATAAATAAAGGTTTCTAATCATTACTTTTATTGAAATTATGTAACAATATTGAAATCAATAGTTTTGCTTTCTCAGGATGAAGTGGTTTCTTTTCATCTTGGGCTATATACGTGTAGTCAGACATACTCGTCCACATATATCAAGAATAGAAATACATTTTTCTGCTATTTAAAGTCATGAACCTATATTTGAAATTAGTCTTGGTATCTTTCGATGGATCGTTTTTCTATAATAAAAATAAAATATTGATTTACCATTACTGACCTTTATATGTTGGTGCTTAGATTGAGGGTGTCCATATTTCTCCTATTTGTTGAAAAGCATGTCCCTAATTTTGTAAACAAAAGTCGATCTGCAAGGGATACTTGTTCGAAAAAAAATTGAGGGTAACAACTGTCCTTTTTTGGCAGTTACTTAGACAAAATGTTAGATAGAGTCTTCAATCAGAATTCAAATACTTCCACTTGCTATTGATAATTATTACTGATATAAGAAGTCTTAATATCTCAGGTTTATTTCTTTTAAATACATGTAAGTAAAAAGAAGTGAAGTTACTTATTTTTTTGGCTTTTACTCAATAGTCTCCACATATGTTTGATTATACAAGTTTGTTTTATGGATAGCAAATGTTTTGAAAAAAAAATATTTGTTTTTAATCGCGTCAGTTCTGACATTAGATTGTTTTACACGATTACAGTTCAAAGTAAAAGTACTATTTTTCGATTCGGAAATATACTGCAGCTAACAGTTATAAGTTTTTCTTAATTTATAATTTTCTTAAATATCCGTCGACAGACTTGTCAAAGATTTCAGTTAGGATGTAAACCTGTCCAGTTCTTGGACTAGTTTACATCCATTCTGCAGCTAAAATTTATTTGCAGGACTGCTAATATTTTTTGGGATACAACTTTAAAAAAGAGCAGTAAAAATCACAGTAAACTGTTGGAAAAGTTAAGACCACTTCTATATGTAGATTTTGATACATACTAAATTGTAATTACCTTTGGAAAAGTCGAAGCCGCAACAAAGCTGTTTCCAACGCTCTCGTGGAGTTCACTAATAGCTTCTCCGGGCTCAGCGTCATTAAGTTGGCAAGTTTTACTCTTTGCTATAAAATTAATAGATTTGCATACTTGCACTCTAGAGCAAAACTCTGCACACAGTGACCACATTGGCATAGATGTCTCAAAAAGCACATGACCTCTATATATTCTATCTTTTTGTTTTTTTATTACCACTATTTCACATAATGTCCCGACAAAAAGGAAAACTAATGCCAGACGGTTCATTTTCTTGCACATGCAATTACGTTACCCTGAAAAAGACAGATGTGTTACTTTCGATGTTGCCATCGTTATTTCCAGTTTATATCACTTACAGAAATGATTCGTTCATATCAAAATGAGGCTTTAATATTTTTTAGTGTATTCTGTTTGAAACAAATTAAAAATTGTTATCTTTCTTTTTATTGTTTTTCTATCAAACAATTAAACGATGACGTAAATGTACATATAACATAAGCTAAAGATATTCTATTTGAAATTTGCCTACATAACAAAAACCATCCAACTTTCAAATAAATTACCACTTTAATATGTTACAAAATTTATGCAGAATTCCCATGCAGCAATGTTTTATATATTTTAATGCGATTGATTACTGGATTATTGTGCAAAACACTTGTATTATTCATAATATTGTGCAAAATAAACACTAATTATCGTTTCTGGATTTTAATCAAATATTTCATTTAGACATTTCAGAAACCATAAATCCAACTAAGGTTGTTAAAGTTGTCGTATTATATTTTCTTTAATGATCATGACTGGATATAATTTAATATTAAGTTGATTTTTATGGAAAGCCATGGTAAACAAACACTAACAGTCGAAACAGTTGATCGCCGATATGTAGCTTTTTTTTTGCTGATGCTGTGAAAAGTAATCACCACTCAATCAATTAATCGAAACAGTTGGAAAGGGAAGATTTTCTTTAGTTGCGATTCAAAAACAATATTCTTTCGTTTCAACGTATACTTTACTTTTTGATATAGAGTCTTGTGTCTTATGTGTGTTTTCTACATTAAGTTTGTTCTTTCTAATTTATGTTTTTTAATTATAACTCATCCAAATTAATCGTATTTTTTCTGTTTGATCAAGAAAAAAAAATAAAAATCGAAATTCTTTATTTAGACTTCTAGATAGCAACTGTATAACTTTCTAAGAATGACCAACTATCTTATTGTGTCATCCAATATATATACTGTACATGAAACTCACCACCAAAAAAATAATGAATTATAGGTAGCATTCTCAAATTTATTCATTCAAACGTTGTGATTGGTCGAATAAATTAATGTGTTGTCTTTACTTACCTTCAGTATTTGCCCACGATGTTTCTTTATATTTGTTTATGTACTAGCATCATTTGAACTAAGCAATGTGATTCTCACTTGCATTTGATAAATAATATAATTTTACTTTTCAGATAAGGGTAAACCATCTTCACCAAAGTGGACTTGAGTTTTTTTTTTATATTTTAAACGTTTTTTGTCTCAAGTGTCCCTAATGAATTTTTTATCATTAATACCTATGCATGTCGACAGGAAAGCGTCTCATCCTATGCATACATATCAAACTTTTTCAGATGTGAGTATAGTCTTTATTTAAATCATTTCCGAGAATGTGTTCATACTGCTGAACAGCAAAAAATGTTTATTCTCGTTGAAAATATTTTAACTTTAAAATTATTTTACAAATTAAGTATTTAACTTTTCCTATTAAAATTCAGGTACATGCACATGGAAAGGCTTAAATCTCATTAAAATATGTATGTCAACACCAGCACATAATCGAATAATTCAGTCCCTCCACGTGATCGACTCTCCCACTTGCGAGGGCCTGAATTCTTTATACGATAAAAAAGCATCACGAATCAAGGATTTTGATTGGTGTTCTCTGGAAGGGAACCAATCAGCGGAAAGCGTAATGTTATCAAGACGGATGATTGATTTAGCCGTTAGGGGTTAATGTAGCCACCATTAAATAGAGGAATATAACGACTGAATTATTCCGGTTACCCATTGATTATACAGTTGTCAGAAGAAGAACTTCCAAAGCAGTAATTTTCATATCATGCGAAATTTAATCATAATTGCATCAACCGCCCATTCTGTTAGTCGCCGAAAATTGATCAAGACAAACTGACTTTCTTTTACAAAAATGTCAAACAACGATATACACATGTTGTATAAAGAAGGACTATTATTCATGTGAACAAAAAATCGTATTCATATTAACATTTTAACTTATCATCTTTTTTCACTATAACTGTTACGTTAGGCGAACATGTTTGTCAGCAGACTATCGAAATTTCTGTAAGTACCAGTTCATTCCTTTTTCATCCGTCTTGTTTTCTAATTTGATATATGGTAGATATAGTTCTAAGAAGAATTGACCAAAGCTAGTTCAGCTTCACTTTAGGCTATGTCATTGCCCGCTGCAAGCAGAATATCACATGGTGGTGGCTATGTCAACTGTATCTAATCGTTGTAACTAGAAATATAGGATATTATAGATTGCGTTCACATCTTGGCCTATATTTGTCTAAACATTTGACATTTCGGAGTAGTTTATACATGTTATAGCTAGCAATGCGGTATTCTATAACGAAGTGTCCAACAATGGTGTGACAAATCCATTGTTTACACATTATTTGAACCTTAACAATATCATGAATATGGAAACAAAAATAAAAGATTTTACCATGAAAATGTTTATTTTTTCTTTCAACAGTTTATGTTTTCAAAATAGATTATTTTGTCAAATATCCGAAATGTCATTTGTCAACTTTGTGAATTGATGCCTGATCTAGGGAATACTTTTCGTTCTTTATTGTTAAATATTATTGGTATTAATCTATTCTGCAATTCTCAACTTGGTCTAATACATGGTCCCAGTTTACAAGTAGGATATCAAAACGTGAAATAATAAGAGGCGAACACATCTATATCCAAATCAAACCAATATTTTACCTCTTGAAAGCATGATATCTTTCAAAGAATCTCAATGTAGTAGAATTAAGTTTCTACCAAAACCATAGAAAAAGAGGAATCTGAATTACGATACCCGGGTCGAAAGACACATTCATTTAATCATTTACTAGATCGATTGCAATGGTAGATGATTGATTCTTATCACTGAACAACTACTAAGCTATGAAGATAAAGCATACATGGCATAGAAATGTTGCAAAACTTACTTTTAAGGTGCCAAGAAATCAAGTATCAGCTACAATTCAATATTTCCTCAATCCATAAAAATTGATATCCACGAAAATAAATGAATTCACAGTACCCTAAAAACAAAGCACCACAACATACCTATAAAACAAGATTGACGAAACTTTTCCTCTTGTTAATTTGAGTAGACTTAATTGTATTAGCGGGGGTCCACTTCAATTCTTTTATAGTAGGGGTGATCAGCTGAGACATCCAATACCCCACCCTTTTCATATGTTTTGAGTAACAATAAAGCATCCCCTTTCATATATTTTTTGACATAATAGCGCTATTTCACGGAGAGATTATTAGCTGTGACAAGTCTCTGATGCATTTTCAACTTGTTTAAATGGCATCTGTTAACAAAAAAAAAATCTTTATCTGATTAGTTTCATCAACTTAGAATTTAATCAGCAACCTTGTCATATATCTTAGTATCCATCTTATCATGCTGGTGATGCTTGGAATAGTGACCAACCTACTTCAGAAGCTCATCCCTACCACTCATTACATGTTAAGTAGTCCCATTCTTGAAGAATAGTTTTGCTATCTCTAAATGATGATTTTATGGGCATTGAATGAAGTAGATGAGATTCACATGGTAACACATAAATTTACCAGAATCATGTTACATATTCTATTTGAGACACATTGAGAACGGTTTCACACGTATACTGGTATTCTATACTGTTGTTGGTTTGCTTTCATATTGACATGTACCCTACATCATTTTACATTATTATTCATAGGTATAATTTAAACCAACATGTTATTTGAACAATCAATTGTTATGGCTTGACAATCAATATATTTGACAACAATAACTTATGAACAGATAATAAACTCGTAACACTCATGCACAACCATGACACAGTTCGCAGCGTCTCTAACTCCCAATAATTCACACTCTCGCTTATTCACTTCCTCTCCAGCTCATGCAGTGCCTTACTTGCTCATTCACACCTTTCCCGCACATTCACTCACTCAGTTTTGCAACCACTCTCTTGCTCACTTACGCGCTCATTCACTCACACTCCTTTATTCAGTTTCCAACTTATTCACTCCGTTCATATATATCGTTGTATATATCATTTTTCAAATTGCGTTATTTTAAATGTTGCAATATGAGGTGTATGTGAATGTCCGTTTACCAGGACCAATCGGATTTGCCTAGTTTTCAGATCTCCGATCACTTTGTTTCATTGTGCTATTTTACTACTTAATACTACACGTTTCGCCATGTTTACTCAGGACAACTACCAGTTGGTTCTTGTTCTATTCGCTCCGGGTGTATTTTTTTATATTATGTATTGATATCTATCGCGGTCCTAGCTGGATAGGACTGAATAAAATAAACTGTCATTGTTGAAACTTAGAAAAAAACATTTTTTAAATTCACTCCTTCATTCACTCACTTTCGGGTATTCACTCTAACGCTAATTCACCTCTCACTCATTCACTTTTACTCGGTCATCCACCAACGTTCATTCACTTCGTCACATATTCGTTCACGCACATGCTCACTCGCTCACGCACATGCTCACTCGCTCACTCAGTCAGTCGTTCTTTAACTTACTGACTGATTGAATCGCTCAGCCACTCACTCTCGATAGCTCATCCACCCACCTACTCGCTCATCCACTCACTTTCGGGAATTGACTATCTCGCGCATCCACTCACTCTTTTGCATCCGCTTACTCTCTTGCATCCACTCACTCTCTTGATCATCAAACAACTCTCGTGCTCATCCACTCACTCTTCCGCTCATTCAATCACCCGCTCGCTCACTCACCCACTTCTTTATTCTCCCCATTACTCACTTACACCGCTCATATATTACCTTTCCGTGGATATTCTCCTTGGCAATTTACAGCCTAACAGGTCTTACACAACTGTTGTGTGCCTGGCTACGGCAATGTAAAGTTCTACTCCGTCAGTGCTATGAATAAACACATTCTATCCAGGAGAACACCACAGCCTCCAAGTATCTGGGAAAGG
Organism: Mytilus coruscus; assembly: GCA_017311375.1. Lineage (NCBI taxonomy): Eukaryota > Metazoa > Mollusca > Bivalvia > Mytilida > Mytilidae > Mytilus > Mytilus coruscus. The sequence goes on along the minus strand of CM029608.1, from coordinate 29,620,504 downwards.
TTAGCACCCTCACCTCCAGTTACATTTTGAAGTTCTGTCCATATTCCTTTTTTTATGTTAGTCGGTTTTGCATAATTATGGTATCAACAGATGAATGCAAATCCTAAGTTGTTATACCAATTATTATTTCAGTTGGCTTACTAGAAAATGAGCTTAGTGTTTTCTGCACACTCATCCGGCCTTGTTTGAATTAAAAACATATTCGAATAAAATATATTTTTTCCTTATAAAAAACTATTTAACACGCTGATGATTATACTGTATGTACGGTTCTTTTATGTACCCCATTTAAACAAAAGTACCATTACTTGTATCATACATCAGTGTCTAAATAAAATACAGTTATTCTAACAAAGAGTGAAATATGGTTAAGTGCATGACAAAATGCCCCCATTGGTGTGGCGGGTCACAGGCAGAACATTTTCTAAATTGTATCAAACTTGTGTATTATTAGAACATGTAGAAGTTATGGTATTATTGACAGTTGCATTATTCATATTTACATTTGTTTCTGGTAAGACATGAAACATAAACGTTACTTGTGTGTATTGTCGCTGCGTCTATCGACATCTGTTCTGTATTGTTCTCCGTTTTTCTAATTGCTCTTGGCTGATCATCACTTATTAGAAAAGCTCATTGAAAGCCATAACGATGTCTTGAAATTTCGTCGTCCGTCTAATTGGAATATTTTCTGCATCTGAGGTCGATGCAATTTGCCTTTCTTGGTCTTCTACCACCTCCTACAGTTTTATGGTAATAATGTTTGCCTCTGTATGGTTTGGAACCTGACTATCATATAAGAACTGTTTTCTATAACCTCTTTTCATTATGCGTGGGACTTTTTTGATTAAACGAGAGGTATGTTAGTCCCCGTTTCATTACACAATTTTTAGACAGTTGTGGTGTTGGATCTGGTAACGTCTTATTCTATAAAAGAGAGATTCGAAGCACAAGTATTTGTTTAAATTAGTTGAAATCCATAGAGACAATTAATCATTAAACATGTTAAATGAAACAATATAAATATATAATTATTAGATGAAACAATAAAAACATTTTATCGTGAAATGAAACAACTGAAACAAATAAAACAAATATCAGTACAGTACAGTACATGTACTGTGGATTCATTTATTTTCGTGGGTACCAATTTTCGTGGATTGCTGAAAACTTGCATTTTCGTGGATATTTGATTTCGTGGTTTTGTCAATCTCTGTATACAAAGCCTATTGAAAATATGCTATTCGTTGAACATTTGAATTCGTGGTTCACCTGTACCCACGAAACCCATGAAAATTGGTATCCAACGAAAAATCATGAATCCACAGTATATATATACATATATATATATATATACAAGTCTAAATTGAAAACAACGTTCAAACCTATGATTGCGTTGGATAAAAACCGCAATTTTTTTACGTGTGCATGCAAAACAAATTTCCCTGTAGAGGGGTCTAAATACAGCACAAACAACATTTTCCAAAAGACCAAAAAAGTGAAAAAGTATATTTTAACAAAATGTATTTGACTAGCAGGTCGAACAACGGATGTTCTTAAACCCTGCTGACTGCCATGGCGATTGCCAAATAAACGGATCACAGATGTAACACAATGGATCTTAATTATATTAATTTAATACCAAACAGAAAACAATACATATATATATATTGCATTATTTTCAAATTCCACAGACACGCTTTTAAAAGTGCCTCTATCTTAATTTAAAAACATGAACTTACAGATTTTCCTATTACTTTCATCGTTGAAATTAAATGTTTCGGAAATGAAAGATGTAGGATATCCTGTTACAATGAAAATGTGCTACATTAATTTCCAGTAACAAAGTATAATATAACTAAATGTAACTACCAAACATTAGACAATGGACAAAATATTATACTAAAACATGTTAAATTTGATTACAGTCACAAATGTAAATATAAAGGAACCGTTTTGTTCACTTAATTCGTTTATAATTAAGTCTAGATTTTCCATATTTAATCTAATGTAGATAAAACAATTCATAATCTTAATAACTTAGTCTACATATAAATATAAGAGAAATTTTATTCAGAACTGATGTTTCGAATTACTTTGCTGTTAATAAACATTATTCAATCATACAAGATATGTTATATTTTTAACACCACAAATAAAAGTGTTTTATATGTATTTTTTTTTCCTATTCAAACTGTTCAGATCTGCAAACAAATCATTGAAAAACACAAATTCCAAAGATATGCACATCCATAACTCATGAAAACACATGTGAGGAGATATTAATTAAACCAACCATTAGTTTTCACTAGGATAATGATGAATGATCAAAGAAAATATTTCATTAATAGTTATTTGGTTTTATATATTATGTACATGTACACTGCTATACAAAAATGTGAGATGAACTACTGCACTAATTCTTCCCACATATTGTGCGTATACTAGCTTAGTAGATTATTTCATAATACACTGTTATATGTTCTCCATACAGTTAAGTTACAAGCTATTTAGCAAGCTATTGGTTAAGGGGCAAAAGGTGCATGCACTTCAGAAAACGATTAAATACCAACATGTAGAATAAAGATGTAAGCAAGCAAGCTCATTTCATACAGAATTATACCTTATAAATACAAATGTATATGTTTATACATCTCGTTAAATGCAACACAAATAATTGTGATGACCTGTTGATTAAACCATTATGGTTTCTTGTTCCTCAACAACGAGGAATTCAAACACACAATAATACACATCAGAACGATACGTAAATGGTTAGACGGCATAACTCTTGTGTCAATTGTTAGACTTTAAAATTTTCACTTGTAGTTAGAATTGAATAAAATGTTTTCCTACCTACCTACTCAATGTTACAAATATGAGTCGGGGTAGAGCAATTCAAAACAATAATAATTAAAACATGACAAAACAATTTGGCATTTAGTTTCAATGACTTGTCGGAAATGTTATGTTTTTGATAAAAGAATTTACATCATACCTAAATTATCCGTTGTCTGCATTGTGCTTCGAATAGTCCCATCCGAGTAACAAGTATCACAACATTTTACTGTCACATTTTCACAATTGTTAGGTGCGTAAGCGTACATGTCAGCACATGTCCATCCATTACTGGCTATTGATCCTCTTTCGTCGCCGTACAAACAGTTGACTGATATAAATAATAGATATAAGAAGATGTGGTATGAGTGCCAATGAGACAACTCTCAATCCAAGTCACAATGTGTAAAAGTTAACCATTATAGGTCAAAGTACGGCCTTCAGCACGGAGCCTTGGCTCACACCGAACAGCAAGCTAAACTAAAATCATTACTTGATGGAAAACTAAACGTTTAAACCCGTTTCATTTGTTTTCACCTGTCCTAAGTCAGGAACCTGTTGTTCAGTGGTTGTCGTTTGTTGATGTGGATCATAAGTGTTTCTCGTTTCTCGTTTTTTATATAGATTAGACCGTTGGTTTTCCTGTTTGAATGGTTTTACACTAGTCATTTTGTGCCCTTTATAGCTTGGTGTTCGGTGTGAGCCAATGCTCCGTGTTGAAGGCCGTACTTTGACCTATAATTGTTTATTTTTTTACACATTTTGACTTGGATGGAGAATTGTCTTATTGGCACTCATACCACATCTTCATATTTCTACTTATTTTGTTTTTGTTGTGTCAGTTAGTATACTTATTATCATCAATCAATATGTTTGGAGGTTAATTTTTAGTCGATTGACTTATCAAACTAGATGTTTCCTCCGTATCTGTTCACTCAAAAACATTGACGGTACCAATTGTAATGCTCCAGATGCGCATTTTTGACAATTTGTTTCTCTTTAAATATATTCATCATCACCATTATTTCAAATCATGTTAAATAACTAATTATCTACTGATGACTATTACATGTTTTATAAAAAAAAGAATAAAACTCCTAAAACCTTATCAAATTGTGTTAATATGAATTTTAGCATAGGTGTTCATTGTCCGTTATTGTTGTAGTAGATCCGTAAACGTTTGTAACGTTATATTATGTGTTATTGAGTCATAGCATGTACTATAGCTACGATTCATCTAAAACTTACCATTCCCAGCTGGAGCATTGATATCTGATGTACATACACCAGAAACACACCACTACAAAAACATTATTCATAAAAGACAGAATAAAAATGAAATAATGTACAGAAAAAAAATATACAAACTCATAATATTTAAATCACGCTTTTGAAAGCACTGAAGGCAATCAATTTTCAAAGCAAACAACCAGTTATAAAAAAAAAAATACTTACGAAAACAAAAACGCAGAATAGTCCTGCTTAATTCATTTTTATTGAAATGAAACAAATATCAGATGACATGTAAGACGTTGTCTTTATCACAACAAACAATAGCAACAGTATATTGAATTGGTGTGAAAATGTACTGAAAAGTACTGAATGGAATACAGGCCAATTGTCTGAACAGTAGTGTGATTGACTAAACGACTGAACATGTCTTCATGATTTATTTTTCAGACTTTTCAGATGATGCTAGGATCAGAATTACCGTTAAAGAATTAGATTATTGTACAAGACAGGGATTGCATCTTGTTCTCAGGACGCAAATATGCCACAGTACTACGAAATTCCGTTATTTCTATGAAATATTTGCTGTTCATTGTGTACAAACAAAATGAATTTTAGGAATAGTGCATAGGCAATTTTGATTGTTGAAGATAGTAACTGTTCCAAGATAAATTTCCAAATGGTTAATTAACCTCTGTCACTGTGAGTCATTCACAAAAAAACAAATTCTGACAAAGATCATCATGTTCAAAGATTGATAATCAAGATACCTTATGATTGCCACAAAGTGTGCCTCTTCCTGCTATTGCTGAGCGGCACGATCTTTCATCTGGATTATAGCACCACAGTACACTGCATATTGATTCATAGTTACCATTGTATTGTCCCTAAAACACAGTGAATAAAGCGAAGTCAAAAGGACTTCACCGATAGCTGAATTATCCTTCTAGTAAATGTTTGCGTTATCAAAACTATCTTATTCAATCGCGTGAATTAATATAGTCTGAAGCTACACCATATTATATTCTATTTCTTCAAATGTGTATTACTTAAAATAAGGACGAACAAGCGTGACCGTTTCATTTGTATTTTAGTATTTGCTGTAAATGATGAACCATATTTTCAATGAGTTTTATATTGAGATGACACATTTTCGTCTGCATACTAAGTTTATTAAGACGAACTATCCTTACCCTACACATATATGAACTGTTCCCGTAAATGTGAATACACTGGGCGTCCGCATCATACAATTGTCCTGCTAATGATTGGTTGTATGGTGCCAGTGCAGTCGGGTCGAAATTGGCTCCCAATGTCTTCATACAGTTATTGCCTGACCTAAAATTCAAAATAAGAATATAATTGATACATCAAGAAATATTTTGTTTAACTAGACATTTGAAATATTTATCATTTAATTAAGTCATCTGTAAATGTACTTTAATTTGAATCGAGCTGATATATAACGAAATACTTATATATTTACAATAGTCGAGAGCATAGCAAATTTGATGATTAAGAACACATACATGATATGTATATACATAGACTGAAATATTTAGTAAATTAAATAATTTCATTCTTTTTGCGATGTTTTCATATGAGTTTAATTTCGACATTTTCAAATATTTCGATACAGTATCGATTGTTGTTAAAAATATTGTACCCTCGAAGATAAACATTCAGATGCAAGAATGGTATGGATTGTTATTTAATGGTACCTATATATTAGGATAGACTATATTACGTGTTACTGAAGATCAAAACCAGCACAATCAGGACAAATTTTTCATATCATACCTCCAACTGAATATGCAATCCCACAACCAGTCCGAACCAGCTGTGCCATTCCCTGTTGAATTGTTAAATACTTACGATTCAAGTGTATCTATCTTTGATGTGAAGTAATCTATTGAGCATGTAGAAAATTTCCATGGATTTGTTGCTTTATTGGGGTCTTGTTGAGGACTATTTGAGTAGGCAATTATATAAGCATCGGTTCCACTGCATGAGTTTCCATCGCCATCATGCATGGCGCTCAGACTGTAAACATAAACCATAAATTTTACAAACATTGACTTACGGAGCTTTGCAGTTAAAACAAAAAATACATCATCATCATCATCTTCATCATCATCATCATTTAAAATCCTGCTGACTAAATTATGATTGCTTAAAGATTGATTTGAAACAACTGTTTAAATGCACCTTTTTTTTATTTTATTATTTATTTTATAAACAATGACAAATATAAAGATTGAAATGATTTATAATCAAACAGTTTTGCTATCTATTTTTTTTTTTCGCAAGAAACAAAACCTGAAATAAACGTTGAATTTAGATCAATATTTAAAAAAAACGCATTGGTCAGTTTGAAAACTTCTATTGAATTTAATCTGATATAATGATAAAAGGATATATTTGAATATGTAAATCACCTGTGTCCCAGTTCATGTGCTGCTACAGTAATGACAATAAAATTAAACCTCTCTTGTACGATAGATTGACTATAATCACCACAAATGTCACCTACCCAGGATAGTCCTGCAAATATGTATTCAATTAATTTGGTCTATCTTAGAAGGCTTAGGATTAACATAGAAACAGGTTATAAACAAAACATTTTCACTTTTAAAGAACAGCCGATTAAACCTTTATTTAGTTTGCCTTATTATGTAAATGTCTAAACTTCTAATTTTTCTTAATTTTTTCATTGTAACCGATGCATTGATGCTCTTAGAAATAAATCGTTCCAAACATTACAAAAAAAAAATATTACGTCCCCATTAGCAAATACAAATGCATGAGTATTGCTATGTATAATCAAGGTCACTGAAATATTCAAATTAATACTTAATATTGATTTGTTCAAGGAAAACATCGATCACGCATTCATTTAATCAATTAATACTTGCAATGCTAACAAACTCATTTACTACGATATTGATCATTATATCTAAAAAAAAACTGATGACATTCATTCTAAACTCAACGTTCTTTTCAAATTTCACTCTCTTTTCTTCTTTATTCTCGGTAAACCAACTCTCCGGCGATCTTGATAATAATAATCTTGAAAAGGTTTCCCCGCTTCAATATACCTCAACGACATGTACCGATTGGTTAAAATAATAAACTCATCATAGATACTAGGATTGAAATTTAGTATAAACGCTAAACGCGCGTTTCGTCTACAAAAGACTCATCAGTAACGCTCGAATCAAAAAAGTTTAAAAGCCAAAAAAAGTACGAAGTTGAAGAGCATAGAGGACAAAAAGTTCCAAAAAGTTTCGCTAAATACAGCTAAGGTAATCTATTCCTGAGGTAGAAAAGCCTTAGTATTTCAATAAATTCAAAGTATTGTAAACAGTTAATTTATAATTATGACCATATCAATGACAATTCAAGTCAACACAGAAGTGCTGAGTACGGGGATTGTGAGACCCTCGGGGAATTAAAAACTCCAACAGCAGTGGCATCGACCCATTGGTTGTATATAAACTCATCATAGATACTAGGATTGAAATTTAGTATTTACGCCAGACGCGCGTTTCGTCTACAAAAGACTCATCAGTGACGCTCGAATCAAAAAAGTTTAAAAGGCCAAACAAAATACGAAGTTGAAGAGCATAGAGGACCAAAAGTTCCTAAAAGAGGGACGAAAGATACCAGAGGGACAGTCAAACTCATAGATCGAAAACAAACTGACAACGCCATGGCCAAAAGGTTCGCCAAATACAGCTACGGTAATCTATTCCTGAGGTAGAAAAGCCTTAGTATTTCAATAAATTCAAAGAATGGTAAACAGTTAATTTATAATTATGACCATATCAATGACAATTCCAGTCAACACAGAAGTGCTGAGTACGGGGCTGGTGAGACCCTCGAGGAATTAAAACTCCACCAGCAGTGGCATCGACCCAGTGGTTGTAAATAAACTCATCATAGATATCAGGATTGAAATTTAGTATTTACGCCAGATAAAATAAAAGAAAGCTTCAGTGTTCGAAAAGTTTTTAAGTTTTTCAAAGTTAATATGTTTGATTGCAGCTCTTATTAAGTGTGCAGGCATATCATGTAACGAATACCGTTAGAGATGTACAAAAGGTAATTTAAAAAATGATTTGTAGTTGATTTTCTGCGCTTTTGGCATCTAATGTAACTAGCTTTCTCGAGGATATCCAGTGTGGTATCTGAAAATGACTCCAAAATGACGTGGCATGCATAATAAAACCGATTTAATTCGTTCATTTTACTTCATAAGAAAAACTTGCTTTTTCCAACATAATATGCAAAAATAAAACATAAACCAAAACTAAAATAACTTTAAGTCATTAGTAGGATGTTCAATGTGTGGGACATTGTCGATTGATAATAACGTTTTGTGGTACAATTTTGAACATACTGCATTGAATATATTATTTTCTTAAACAATGGATTAATTGCATGTAATAATGTATCTATCGTTTAGTTTTTTTTTTTTTCCTTGATAGTTTCTTCTTAGATATAAGAAGATGTGGTGTGAGTGCCAATAAGACAACTCTCTATCCAAGTCAAAATTTGTAAAAGTAAACCATTATAGGTCAAAGTACGGCCTTCAACACGGAGCCTTGGCTCACACCGAACAGCAAGCTATAAAGAGCCCCAAAAATGACTACTGTAAAACCATTCAAACAGGAAAACCAACGGTCTAATCTATATAAAAAACGAGAAACGAGAAAAAACTTATGAACCACATCAACAAAGACAACCACTGAACATTAGGTTCCTGACTTAGGACAAGGTGCAAACAAATCCATTTACGAGGTTGCTGACTTATTTTGTTTGATAAAATATTCGTATCCCTTGTTTTCTTGTCATGATAGTTTGTAGCAACACCATATTACATGTTTTACCAATAATATAATGAATATTATCTTATGGTTGTGAACTTTAATCTATTTCTGAATGAAGAGATATTTTTTGCATCACACTGAACGGAATGTGATATTGATAAGAGATAAGAAAACAATGAGTTAATTTGGTTGGCTTATGCTAAAATATATTACTAAATTGCGATAATTCATTGGATATTTGTACAGTCACTGTTGACTTTCAAGGGTCACAACGGACTTTCAATAATGAAAATAAACTAGTCTCTTATAACATTGAAATTAAATAACTCGAGTTGATATAATGTGATATTCAATTTTCACTCGTTATGAAACATATGAAGATAAAATATAGGTCCTGAAAAAATAGATAAAATATACACTCTATTTTACATACCCGCTTTTGAAGTTGATCCATTATATACTAAGTCATATCTGCAGAAAATAAATATTTAAGAATGTAGATTTGAATCCTTTTAAAAAGTGATATTACTTTGGCTATCTCAGTTGTTTTTCATTTTAACTGCATATATTCCTCATAATTGATCTTATATGTGTGCTTTACAATTAGAGGGATATGTTTCCAAAACATCAAAACTTAATTTGCAGTTCCTAAATTAAATCTACACTTGAAACTGTAATTGATGAGCTACGTTAAATTAGGAATTCTTGATATCTTAGTTCGTAGTAAAAGAGACGTCCGGACCTTCGACATTACCAACACTTTTATGGTTTATAGTAACTAGACGATGGAACAAGATTCAAATTGGATTATCTCTCATTAACCGGGAAAATCTAAACTGAGATATAACTCAAATGCTCAATCGCCTTGCAAAATATGCATTATACGTAAGTCTGAAAAGTCCCGTACCTACACGTAGGTTACATGTATTTATGATAAATGTCCGATATCCGGACGTCTCTATCATACGTTACGTACACATCAGTGTTCTAACTGGTTTTTTTTAGAAGAAAGACAACTCATACTGTTCTTACAAACGTTATATCTTTACGTAAATGTTTATGAAAAATGTAAAGTTTATGTTGATTGAATTTTTTTTTTTTATTTGGAAGTATTTTTCTATGACATTATTCTAACATAAACTTTTTCCCAGTCAGAACAAATTCCAAGATTTCTAAGAACTAAGTAGCAGACATTACCTTGTGAACAACATAGACTGGTCTCTTTCCGGTAAATGTGATGAATTTGCTCTAATCCATTCATTGAATTTGTACAAGCATTGTAATGCATCAACTGCGTTTGGTGTAACAGTTGTATTTTTAATACTTTCGGTCCATGGAGCGTCATCAGGTGTCTGTTGTAAATCAAAAGGTTTTTTTAATTCACAGAGCATGATAACACGAATTACTCAAGTTTGGCAGTAGGACTTGTACGTTGTAATACTTGTACGTGATAAATAAAATAGATGGTCAGGTTTGTTTAACACAAAGCACGTGTTGGTTTGGTATCACACTTTGTACGTTAAATGCAGATTGCTACTACTACATGTGTACTAGTTGGACGGTCTTGCAGTGATCTAACGTAACGCTTCACGTCCTCACATTTGGGGCAGTTTTAATTGTTATCTGTAGTAATTAATGTAAAGTGTTTTATTCAGAATATACAGTTAGTATTTAACAGTGGACATTAATTCATTAACACTTGGTCTATAAATTCCATGGATATGATACCGCTATTGCAAGCCAGTGCATGTTTCATAAAGTTTCTTAATTAAACCATCATGTTAATTCCTATAAAGTCTACCCTGGAAAATGCTTGAATAGAAAAATATCCAAAGACCTTCAAAATATTCACGTTGTAAAATAAGTTTATTTAGAAAAAAAACTATATAATCCATGACATAAAGAGGCGGATGATATCAAAAACTCATAAAGCAAAGAAAAACAGACAACGCCATGGCAAAAAACATCAAAATAACGAGAAGACGAAAAAGTCTACTAAACACTATACAAGTAACTAAAGACTGAGAAATACGAACCCCAACAGAATAAACGCATGTGCTCTGGAAGAATGAACTATTCCTGTTCCACAAGTGGCCGCCGTATTGTTGCTCATGCTAGTAAAAATCCGTTGATAATTTCCATTTGGTGATATCACAATAGAGGAAAAGAGGAAAGTATTGTTGTAAAATTAATAAGAACATATCCGTAGTATTTGTGACACAAATAACGGTCAACCCTATCCGTAAAACTTTCGAAGAAAGATTTCAACTTAATCACTTGGAACTCTTCATTCAAAAGCTTCCTTTAATGCAGCAGCCCTCTATCAAGGAAATCATGATAATAAATCTGGAATAATGTATAAACCGGGAAATATGCTCAATATGCAGGCGCTACTGGACTGTTGCTTCATAGAAATGGAAAGTTTACAATTGCTGAAACCATCCATTTGTCATAAAGTTTTGTTTTCAACCGACTCTCGTTGTCAATTCCTAGATGTAATTCAAGATATGAGACAGACTTATCTGTATCAATGACATTTTTTTATTTTAGGTTCGATTGGATAGATGTGTTCAACAAAGTCACCAAACACATCATTTTGTGAGAAGACATATTTTATATAGCGGAACGGGAAGTTAGAGGATAATGCTAGCTTCTTTTTATTCTTTGTGTCTCTAATAAAAGAGAGGCGAATTATACCAAAGGGACATTCCAACTCATAAGTCGAAAATAAACTGACAACGCCATGGCTAAAAAAGAAAAAGACCAACACACAAACAATAGTACATAACACACAACCTAGAAAACTATAGACTGAGCAACACCAAAAACTGGGGGTGATCTCAGGTGCTCCGGACGGGTAAGCAGATCCTGCTCCACATGTAGCGACGTCGTGTTGCTCATGTTAGTACAAATCCGGTAATAAGTCTAAATCCGTCCGGTAGGTCACATTCGGGGAAAAGGGGACGGGATTGTAGTTACGACATTTGGAACATATCCGCTATAATCTGTGAAACGGATATTCCATAACGGTTAACTAACTCGTGATGGCGTCCGTAATAAATAGAGAAAAAATAAGAGGAACACAATTGATTCCCTTAAGAGCGATTATTTGTTGAAAACACGTCTTTCAAACGTGATAAACATGTTGTCAATAGAACAAAATCTAGCATCTTCACAATGTCAGTTTAAGAGATGTTTTTTGCTTAATCAGAGTTGATTTTTACATAGTATAATTCAACCCTTCCTTTAACAAAATATGTATATCTATTTTGGCCATGTGGGAGAATACTTTATAAGTTTTATTAACTTGTGTCACATCCCTATTGCATATTTTAACGAATAAAATGTATGTAAACTAAACTACATTGGCCAAATTTTATGAAACAAAATAAGGCTACTTCTTCCATTGAATGATTGGTTGATTGGTGTTTAACGCATCTTTCTTCACGATTAAGGTACTACTTCTTTCAATGAAAAAGTTCGTTTTGATATTTGCAGACATTTTGTTTAAGAGAATTCCCAAATATGAAAATCATGACGATAATTGCCATTAATACGAATATATCATTAAATACCAATCTTTAATTCCACTATTGATAACAGTCACTCTTTCTGCACATCTTATCATATTTTCACCAATTTACTTCTGTTCCATACAATTTTACACATATTGAAATATACCTACATTAGATAACATAGTTTATCATTCCCTTTTTAAATTTAAGAGGAAGGTTCCAAAAGGATATTCAAACTAAGAACGCCAATCCTGATCTAGATGTGACACCCGTCCATAATGAAATTGAGTTTCTGTTATTATCTTGTTAAGATATGAGTTTTGAAGTTTTGGTTGTTGTACCTCAGCATATTATTTTCTCCGGATGAGACCACTCGTATCGCTTTGTTTTTCGACAATTAATTTGGTATTGTATAGTTATGCATTTTTTTTTGTCTGTGTTATGTTATACGAAAATTATTTCATGCATATAACTGTAAGGGAACACATGTTTAGATTATATATTGACATTAATTGGTAGAATGCGTCAAGTGCTGGGCTCTGTGAAAACGTTGGCCTTTCGCAAAAGAAAGTAAGGGATAACTGCCACAGATGATAGATCTTCGCTATAGAAAGCAAGTGATTACTGTCTCGGATAAAAGTCTTTCACTTAGAAAGCATGGATGGGTACAGATTCAAATAAAGGATTATCACGATAGAAAGTAAGGAATGCCTGGTTCGGGTAATAAGCTATCACCATATATAAAGAAAGGGATTACTGTGTCGGATAATTACCTATCACCATACAAAGAAAGGGATTACTGTGTCTGATAATAAGTTATCACCATACGAAGCAAATATAACTGTGTCGGATAATAGACTAGCACCATAGAAAGCAAGTGATAACTTTGTCAGATACAAAATTATCACCGTAGAAAGAAAGGGATTACTGTGTTGAAAAAAGGCTTGCATCACAGAAAGCAATGGATTACAGTGACGTATAAAAGACTTTCATGCAATAAAGCAAGGATAGCTGTGTGTGATAAAAAAATGTATAACAATTTATCTGAAGAATTGTAAATGCGATTAATTTGTATGCATAGGCCATTGCAATCTCCAAAAACGTACCATAAGATTTAGGACATTTAAAGGTCATTTTGAAGGAGTTTATGTGTAAAGTTTGTTTGTAATAAACTGAACTAAAGCCTCAATTTAAACTTCTGTATACTTAAACATTTTATAAATCTGATAAACTGCACTAAAAAGGATGTCCAATCAAAATATATATCAACATTTACAGAACTATTTGCCTGTGTAGGAATTCATACCCGTGAGTATTTGAGAGGTGTTAATTTATGTCTAAATTTTTTTCGTTACCATGACGGTCTTCAATGAAATAAAATTTATCACAAGTGAAATAACCTAACGTACAACATTGGAATACGTATTTATACATTCAGAACTGTTAAGGAAAACGAGTGCTCGGGTAACCATATAAATAGATATTCTAATTGTCACAGTCTATAGATATAAGAAGATGTGGTATGAGTGCCAATGAGACAACTCTCCATCCAAGTCAAAATTTATAAAAGTATATATGAATGTGTACAGCTATGAACTAACGCTCCAACATACTGTCGATAGCTAAATTTGATTTAGCTCAAGGTCATGTTTTTATTCTCTTTATGTCGTCTGTATTACTAATTCCATTGGATGTGCACTTATTGATATTCTAGTCTGTGAAACATGATTTATATGTTAGTTGTAATTGGTTTTGCGAGTACTCTTTAATCGGTATTTTGTGTGTTTTTTAAGTCTTTTTTATTTATAGTTTCCAACTGATTTAACAGTTTGTTTTTATGTTGTACCGTTACATCACTGTCCGAGATAGGGGAGGTTCTAGCACTCGCAAACATGTTTAAACCTAGCAAATTATATGTGTGTCTGTTCCAATTCAAGAGCCTGTAACTCCGTGGTCGTTTATTGTTTTGTTATAAATCAGACCGTTGATTTTTTCGTTTGAACTGATTTACATTTTGTAATTTCAGGATCTTTTATAGCTGACTATATTTGTATGGTTTCTAGAAGGCCGTACGGTGACCTGTAGTTGTTTGCATGTACGTCGTATGGTTTATTGTTGTCACATTAGCAAAATTACTACACATGATTTTTATATTGGTGTAATAAACATCATGACATTTATTATACAAACACTTATGAAATACATTTTCATACATTCAAGACATTTGGACATAACACCATGCATTGTATAAAAGAATCCTTAATAAATTATCCAGACGAAATACTTAATCAAAATTGAGTGAAAAATTTACCTGTGATATAATTATCCCAGCAAATAAGACCGATATTGTATAGGCAGACGTATTGATATTCTTATACATAGCATCCATCTAAAATAAACATTAAGATTTACTTAAAACAAAACAAAGCGTTTTAAAACACCATTCAAAAGATCAGGATGGGTTCTTGTACTGTTCGCCAGTAACTCCAATTATATCATTGAATAGGTTTTGTGTGGGATTTGTGTTGCGCAGTCCTTAATTTCCTGTGTTGTGTTTTGTATACTGATGTTTTTCTTTTGTTTTTTTTCTTTTCTCTTTTTTTTTTTGCCATGACGTTGTCAGTTTATTTTCGACTTGTGAGTTTGAAGGTCCCTTTGAGATCTGTGGCCTCTCTTTTAATCGTATGTGATTAATTGACAGGTGTTGTTTTCAAATTTTCAAATAGAGGATCATTGAATCATTCACCGACACTCTTTTTGTACTTTTCATTCATTCTTATGCTAAAGATAAAAACAATGGCAGTATTTTAGTCCAGAGTGATTAAAACGTTATTTCCTTTTAGACCAGTATCTTTATATCGTTTCCAAAAATTACTGTGAATAAAGAAATAAAGACGTCACTTGCACAGACTTTGTCATCTACAGGTTGAACATAAAAAAACCATCAATTAGTATCACTGCTGAGGAGGTAAATACAGTCGCGGACGCTGATATTATTCGGCTTAGAAAATATCCGTTAAAAACATATGTATGGATTACATTAATGCGACAGCAATCCAACAACAGACGATAACACATATGACATGTCTTCTTACGTAAGACAACTGAGTTTAAAAGACGTACGTTTACTTACCCCATTTATTACAAAGGCATAATATTGACGGACGGATGTTAGCGCATCAGTCTCCTTTTCATCAGTTGTTGACGCCCTACTTTGACGGTACCAACTAAAAAATAATTTAAAATCTGGTAACTAAAGGAGTTTGTCCTTGGAAGACTTAATTTTCGTCCGTAATATAAAGCTCTGTCACTTATGATGCACATTCACTCGGGAAAAAAGCTCCATGCATGTAGTAACGGTGGAGTTGTAGCAACAACCATTTGCAAAGATGCAAACAAATACTCAAAAATAAATAATTTTATCATCAGTGTTTATCTATTTTGACGTCATGATGACATCATTAAAAAAGTCATTTGTTTTGGTAAACATTTGAATTTCGTTTTTGTCAGATACATTACTGAGTAACAAAAAAGTTTGGTAACAAGTATTTTAATTTTATACATTTCAACAATAAACTAAACTAAACTAAACTAAAATAAAATAAATTATTGTAACAAAGCTTTTGTGGCATATGTTGAAAACGCTGACCGCTTTTTCGTAAGTTGTTGTTTTTAAATACAACAGAAAATTCAACCCACAAAAAAGTTCAACGATCTGTGTGTCGAATATAACATTAACAATGTTCTTTTGGAATGTTTTTATGTGGACTTTGACATCAATTGTATGTATGTAAGGAAGTACACAACAGTAATTTCAATAAAACGATTTATCTCAATCTGCTCTTTTCGAGACTTTTTCAACGACGAAAGCAAACTCCCTGACACCATTCTTACAAATATAATCAATGCGGTGCAAGTTTGACTCCACGAAAACTTAATTTTTAAATTTTCCCAACATCAGAAAATTATGAATCAAAGCTTTTCAATTGAATTATATGTTGCTAATCATATTTTACTCAGTATAGTACACGTCGATAATTGCTCAATTTAATTTTGATGGAATTTTAAGGCCAGCCTCAATCGTTGGTGAACCATCTTTACTTGTCAGTTTACTTACTAATCATAAATAGAATAGTCACAAAATATTAAGAGTTCTATTTGATTCAATCCGGTGGCTCTTTTCTTTCGATGGCGTTTTCTTACTGGTAAATCTTTCAATCTTTCACCTACAACGATATTTAATTACAGAAGAATGGATACATCAGTTTACTGGCTGATTGCTGGACATGTCAAATGTCAAGCGTGTGAATAAATGTTCAGAAAGAAGTGAAATAGAACATCTTTCACCAAATGTAAGACTTCGTGGTGATCAGTTTTTAAGTCGTACAATATATGTAATGTTGTATAAAAGATATCAATAAATTGAAACAGCCTTATTCGTCAATATGACAGTTAATAATGTATACTTAAATATTTTATAATGCTGATAAACTGCACTAAAAAGATGTCCAATCAACATTTACAGATCTATTTGCCTGTGTAGGAATGCATAACCGTGAGTATTTGAGATGTGTTAGTTCATATATCTAAACTTTTCGTTGCCGTGACGCTCATCAATGAAATAAAATTTATCACAAGTGATATGACCTAACGTACACATTGGAAAGTGTATTTATATATTCTGTTAAGAAAACGAATGCTCGGGTAACCATATAAAATAGATATTATAAATGTAACAGTCTATACATGGATGTGTACAGCTAAGAACATTTACGCTCCAACATACTGTCGAAACCTAAATTTGATATTGCTCAAGGTCATGTTTTTTCTATTTATGTTTGTCTTTATACTAATTCCTTTGGATGTGCACTGATTGATATTCTAGTCTGTGAAACATGATTTATTTGTTAGTTGTAATTAGTTTTGTGAGTCCTCTTTAATCGGTTTTTGTGTGTTTCTTTAAGTCTTTTGATATGTAATTTCCAACTGATTTAACAGTTTGTTTTTATGTTGTACCGTTCCGTCACTGTCCGAGATAGGGAGTGTCTAGCACTAGCAAACATGTTTAAACCTAGCACATTATATATGTGTCTGTTCCCATTCAGGAGCCTGTAATTCCGTGGTCGTTTGTCTTTTCGGTTTTGGTTTATTGTTTTTATAAATCAGGCCGTTGATTTTTCGTTTGAACTGATTTACATTTTGTCATTTCACGATCTTTCATAACTGACTATATTGGTAAGGTTTCTAGAAGGCTGTACATTGACCTGTAGTTGTTTGCATGTACGTCGTATGGTTTATTGTTGTCACATTAGCAAAATTACCACACATGATTTTTATATTGGTGTAATAAACATTACAAAGTTTTCCTATTTAATTAAATGGTCGTTTGGTAAATCTGAATGCAAATATATTTACTGCAACTGATTCAAAGCCTTCTTCTCTTATGAGAAAGGTAAATATGCTATATATACTTACTGGAGGTGTGAAGAGACGATTGAAGCTGTAAATTTTCTCCTTGGTAATATTTATGTACGTTTAGGTAATAAAGTTTTTGACAGATTGTAGGTATTCCTACGGGCACCAATTGCGCCCTTTAATAACAGACTTGTTCTTGTACTGTTATGCATCACAGTTTATGACCAAACTCAGTAAAGTCCCGTCTAAATTGCATTTAATTGATAAATTCAACAACCCATAACGTTATCTTGATGATATTTTTCTTTAAATAATCAAGAATTCTCTAAATATACTGCCGAAATTTACCCAAATGAACTTACTTTAAATAAATCAAATATAAACAGGAATAACTGTTCTTTCCTAGATTTAGATATTTCAGTTTTACACGGAAACTCTACACTAAAATGTACGACAAAGGGACGATTTTCGTTCCCTATTGTTAATTTTCCTTTTGGATGGTGATTTTCCTTTGGCACCATCTTACAGTGTTTATGTATCACAACTCGTATGATATGCTCGTGTCTGTTGTGGCATTTTGGATTTTAATGAATGTAATCTTATGTATTTCAGGTAAACTCTTAAGTCATGGATTTCGTAACCACAAATTACTTGAAACCTTTACTCAATTCTTCCATAAATATAAAGATTTTGTTTTGAAGGTTGGTTGTACCTGTAGAAAACTTATTTCAAATGGGATAGCACATCCTCATTTTACGGAGATGTTGTTTTCCGAGCCGGAAATTTAGAAACGATCCCGGTAGACTTATCGATCCTTTAAATAAACTTATTCTAAAGGTTACCAATTCAACACTGTAATTAGATCTTTGAATAATGTTTTATTGATATTAATATTGATTTTGTTATCAGTAAGTTAAAATCAAACTAAATATTATTGTTATATACATATGCACATTCATAGCTCTACAATCTGTCGATACCTGTACTTGGCTTTGCACTAAGTCATGTTTTTTCTGACTGTTTATGACGTCTTTACACTAAACCATTGGATGTTGGATGTGTACTGATTGATAATTTAGTCTTAGATGCATGATTTTTTTATTAGTTGTTATTGGCTTTGAACTAGCTGTCAGTAACTGCTAGTACTCTCAGATCTGTGCTAAGTGTCTTTTGTTGTTGGGATATACAAGTACCCGTCCACGTCCACTTTGTGTTTTTGTTGAATGTATTTCTGTTTGTATCTATCTGTTGAGTTAAGCCTTTTTCAACTGATTTTTATAGTTTGTTCTTATGTTGTACTGATACACCACTGTCCCAGTTAGGGAGGGTTGGCGCCTTCAAACTAGTTTAACCCCGCCACATTCTGTATGTGCCTGTACCAAGTCAGGAACCTGTAATTTATAGCTGACTATGCGGTATGGGCTTTGCTCATTGTTGAAGGCCGTCCGGTGACCTATAGTTGTTAATTTCTGTGTCATTTGGTCTATTGCGGAGAGTTGTCTCATTGGCAATCATACCACATCTTCCTTTATAAACACTTATGACATACATTTCATACATTCAAGACATTTGGACATAACACTGTATATAAGAATCCTTAATAAATTATCCAGACGAAATACTTAATCAGAATTGAGTGAAAATTTTACCTGTGATATAATTATCCCAGCAAATAAGACCGATATTGTATAGGCAGACGTATTGATATTCTTATACATAGCATCCATCTAAAATGAACATTTAAGTTTACTAAAACAAAACACCGCGTTTTAAAACTCCATTCAAAAGATCAGGGTGGGTTCTTGCACTGTTCGCCACTAACTCAAATTATATCATTGAATAGGTTTTGGTGGGGTTCGTATTGCTCAGTCTTTAGTTTCCTGTGTTGTGTTTTGTATACTAATGTTTTCTTTTGGTGTTTTCTTTTGTCTTTTTACCATGACGTTGTCAGTTTATTTTCGACTTGTGAGTTTGAATGTCCCTTTGATATTTGTGGTATCTCTTTTAATCGTATGGGATTAATTGACAGGTGTTGTTTTTAAAATAGGATCATTGAATCATTCACCGACACTTTTTGTACTTTTCATTCTTTCTCATGGTAAAGATAACAAGAGGCTCTCAAGAGCCTGAATCGCTCACCTGTAATTTTTGCTTAAATCTTTCATCAATGATTATTTTTGCTTTTCAATATATATTAATGAGTGGCTCAAAATGCCATTTAAATGTTCTTTGTATCTGACATATTGTCTTCAAAAGCAAAAATGCACTTTACCCTATGTTCCATTTTATCCATAGTGGCTATGTTTCTTGACGTACAAGGAAATAAAATATAAAATTTATACTAAATACTCTGATACTCATTCAGCCTAAGTTTGGCTGAAATTGATTCAACAGTTTCAAAGGAGAAGATTTTTAAAGTTAGAAAACGTGATTAACAAATTGTGTAAAATGTCCTTAAAGGGCAATTACTCCTTAAAGGGTCAATTGACAATTTTGGTCTTTAAACGTATTTGTAAATCTTACTTTGCTTGACATTTTGCTGTTTACAGTTTATCTTTATCTATAATAATATTCAAGATAATAACCAAAAACTGCAAAATTTCCTTAAAAGTACAAATTATGGCAGCAACCCAACAATGGGTTATTACATTAATCTGAAAATTTCAGGACTGATAGAACTTGACCTAATGAACATTTTAATCCAATCAAATTTGCTCTAAATGCTTTAGTTATTGAGATAAAGCCAAAACTGCATTTTACCCTATGTTCTATTTTTAGCCATGCCGGCAATGTTTTTTGACGAAACAGAAAAATAAGCACAAATTTTGTTCTAGATACCCTAAGGATCATTAAGCTTACATTTGGTTGGAATTGGTTCTGTAGTTTCAGAGAAAAGATGTTTGAAATAGTTTACACCGGACGAACGACGACAACGACGACGGACGACGACGGACGATGACGGACACCAAGTGATGGCAAAGCTTACATTTCCTTTGGAAAGGTGAGCAAAAACAATGGCAGTATTGTAGTCCAGAGTGATTTAAACGTTATTTCCTTATAGACCAGTATCTTTATATCATTTCTAAAATTACATACTGTGCATAAAGAAATAAAGACGTTACTTGCACAGACTTTGTCATCTACAGGTTGAACATAAAAACGGTCAACTAGTATCACTGCTGAGGAGGTAAATACAATCGCGAATTATTCGGCTTAGAAAATATCTGTTAAAAACATATGTATGGATTACATTAATGCGACAACAATCCAACAACAGACGATAAAACATATGACATGTCTTCTTAAGTAAGACAACTGAGCTTAAAAGACTTACGTTTACTTACCCCATTTATTACAAAGGCATAATATTGACGGACGGATGTTAGCGCATCAGTCTCCTTTTCCGAAGTTGTTGACGCCTTACTTTGACGGTACCAACTAAAAATAATTTAAAATCTTGTAACTGAAGGAGTTTGTCCTTGGAAGACTTAATTTTCGTCCGTAGTATAAAGCTCTGTCACTTATGATGCACATTCACTCGGGAAAAAGCTCCATGCATGTAGTAACGGTGGAGTTGTAGCAACAACCATTTGCAAAGAGACAAACAAATGCTCAAAATAAATAATTTTATCATCAATGTTTATCTATTTTGACGTCATGATGACATCATTAAAAAGTCATTTGTTTTGGTAAACATTTGAATTCGTTTTGTCAGATACATTACTGAGTAACAAAAAGTTTGGTAACAATAGAAAATGAAAGGATATGGAGTAAATGTACATGGGACAAAATCGCACACAATATATAGAAAACATAGAAAATTATCAATGAACAGGGCTTTTATTCCTGTTCTTCATCTTGACAGTTGATGTAGGGTCTTCAACAATGAACAAATCATTCATACCCTACAACAAGGTCAAGACGGCCCCTAGCGTCGACTTAAGCGGTACTATTGATAAAAATAAAGTAATTTTGAAAGACATCGATCGCCGCTAAAGTATTTTAATTTTATATATTTCAACAATAAACTAAACTAAAATAAAATAAAATAAAATAAATTATTGTAACAAAGCTGTTGTGGCATATGTTGAAAACGCTGACCGCTCTTTTAAGTTGTTGTTTTAAATACAACAGAAAATTCAAACCACAAAAAAATCAACGATCTGTGTGTCGAATAAAACATTAACAAAGTTCTTTTGAATGTTTTATGTGGACTTTGACATCTGATTCAATTGTAATTATGTAGGGTAGTACACAACAGTAATTTCAATAAAACGATTTATCTCAATCTGCTCTTTTCAAGACTTTTCAACGACGAAAGCAAACTCCTACCACCATTCTTACAAATATAATCAATGCGGTGCAAGTTTGACTACACAAAACTTAATTTTAAATTTCCCCAACTTCAGAAAATTTTGAAGTAAAGCTTTTCAATTGAATTATATGTTGCTGATCTTATTTTACTCAGTATTGTACACGTTGATAATTGCTCAATATAATTTTGATGGAATTTTAAGGCCAGCCTCATTCGTTGGTGAACCATCTTAACTTGTCAGTTTACTTACAAATCATAAATAGAATAGTCACAAAATATTAAGAGTTCTATTTGATTCAATCCGGTGGCTCTTTTCTTTCGATGGCGTTTTCTTACTGGTAAATCTTTCAATCTATCACCTACAACGATATTCAATTACAGAAGAATGGATACATCAGTTTACTAGCTGATTGCTAGACATGGTCAAATGTCAAGCGTGTGAATAAATGTTTAGAAAGAAGTGAAATAGAACATCTTTCACCAAATGTAAGACTTCGTGGTGATCAGTTTTAAGTCGTTCAATATATGTAATGTTGTATATAAGATATCAGTTATATAGATACAATGGATAAGCGTGGATTCTTGAAAAAGAAACCAAGAGCCCGGGGGGCGAATGGTTTGTTTTTCATGAATCTACGCTTATCCATTGTATCTATAACTTAAACTATTGTGTTAATTTCTTTTCAAAATTAAAGCCTTTTCTTAATTAGAAGGTATTGTAAGTGAGTTTAAATAACCATGTTATCGTGTCCAACGATGCATTGATAAATCTCAGATCACAATCAATTGTTTGACAAAATACAAATATAACACTTCTACCTTTAAAGATCTTTATATTTATATTTATATTTATTAGGCATCTGAATATTATCTGTTTTTACAAAATAAGACATATTCGAACTTATTTGTAATAAAATTGAGAATAGAAATGGGAATGTCAAAGAGACAACAACCCGACCAAAGAGCATATATAAAGTATATATAATAAGTATGTTATCGAAATTTCTAGCACTCTAGGCACATCACGATTTTCTCGCATAGGAATTTGCGAATAAACATTTGTAAAATTATGTAGTAAAACAGATGAAATCATACTATATTTATACAACAAAAATTGACAAATAGAATGTAATCATTTTTGTTTCAAACATGTGAAATAGCCAATAATAATCCAAAAAATAAACGGTAAAACTCGCTATTATTACAAAAATATCCACTATAACATGCATTATTAGAAAAAACAGAATTGGGACAACAGAGATAATACAGGATTCGAACCTAAACCGACAAATCCCTATCTTTTAACTCGTTGATTTTAAGGATGCTAACCTCGCGGCTACCAACTTATACTATACGACTGCCCATTGTGTATATATAAAGGTACAACCCTGTGTGTCCGATGTTCATTTATATATATAAAATAGACATCTAAGTTATAACCCATTGGTAGCCGAGAGGTTTTGTCGATGTGTTGATGCCAGTCATTCATAACAGATTTCAAGGAAGGGTTCGATTCCCAGTGAAGGCATATACAAATTACAAAAATTAAAGGTAAGTTTTTAAATTAATTCCATTAGTGAACAGAAATCAGTAAATTAGCCAATTCAAACTTAATGAAATTAGACACACAAAGGAAACAATTGAATATAATTTGGTGAGTCCATTTCAGCAGCAGATTTAGGAAGCGTTGATTCTAGAAAAGAATCCACGGTAAATGAATAGGCTGACGTCACCACAATGGTTTAAATAAATTGAAACAGCCTTATTCGTCAATATGACAGTTAATAAATGACACATAGCTGAGAGGGTGATAGATCGGATTTTTACCCCAAAAACATCGTCAAGATTGTCTTCGCCTCGGTTGACAAAGTTTTATCGAGGGGTAATGATCTGCTCTATCACCCTCTCAGCTATGTGTTATTGTTTTTAGTATACTTGATGTTCTGTTACTACTGTATGAATTTAAAGTTCAAAGTAATGTACAATGACGTCTTGTACAACCATCTGTATTTAATCATGCGCAATTGATCAAGCGTCTCCATAAAGGGTAATAGAGTATTAGCCATGGGACATAGTAAATTGATTCCTTCAAATTAACTAATAAAAATCTGGTATTGAACATGAAGTATTAAAATAACACACATTACCACTTTTGTGTACGTGTAACAATGGTTTACTGTTATAATTTTTTTTTTCAGTCTGGCGTTGCAATAGCTCGTTGGTGTTTTTTATTCTATTGTTGAAAAGGTTTGTGAATTTCTGTATCCTCTTGTATATGTCTTAAATTTATTACCAAAATAATTTTAAAAAACTAAGGGTTACAACCTCCATGTGTTCTTCACTTTTATTCTATAACCAGGCTTAAATTAAATCGAGTTTAAACCATGATTTCATGAGGACTACGACAGCTTCAATATACATACCACAACCCATCATTTGATTTCCAAGATCAATTATCTATATAGTATTCTTGGTTACGGGTTCTTTAAGAATGATTGACTTAAATTTTATATTGTCATTTGATGAATATCAAATGTCCCATGTATCAAACATAATCATAGAAAATCTGAGAAATATATAATATTATTTCCTGAACCCTTTGATGTATTTACACTTTTGTATGGTGGCCGGTTAAGGCCATTTCGCGTTTTCGCGTTTTCGCCTTTCATATTCTATAGGGCGAAAACGCGAAATCGCGAAGTCGAAAACGCGAAAACGCGAAGTCGAAAACGCGAAAACGCGAAAACGCGAAGTCGAAAACGCGAAATCGATTTCGCGTTTTCGACTTCGCGTTTTCGCGTTTTCGACTTCGCCTTTTCGCCTTTTCGCGTTTTCGACTTCGCGTTTTCGCGATTTCGCGATTTCGCGTTTTCGCGTTTTCGCGATTTCGCGATTTCGCGTTTTCGCGTTTTCGCGTTTTCGCGATTTCGCGATTTCGCGTTTTCGCGATTTCGCGTTTTCGCGTTTTCGCGATTTCGCCTTTTCGCCTTTTCGCGTTTTACGATATACATGTTATTATCTGTTGTTTACTTTAAATATTTTCATAAATTAGACAATTCCTTTACATTCTTTGTTTCAAATACTCTAACAAGTCATTATCTTTTAAAAGTGTCAAATTTATAAGTTAAGCCACAATGTAAACTATAGGCGGTTTTTGTTGTTGTAATTATATTTTGTTTATATACATCTATTGTTTACATGTGTATATTAGTAGATTAATTATGTTTTAGTCATGTAGTTGATATTGTATTTAGAGAGCCTTATTTAAAATTGGTTTAATCCAAATGAATTACTCTCTTTAAATAAAGATATTATCATTATTATTATTATTATTATTATTATTATTATTATTATTATTATTATTACTGAACAAATTTAAAACAGATGCATTTGTATAAAATGCCTTTGAGTATACAATTTGCTTGAAATCATATTTTTGACATTTTAAAATATATTTGTTAGTTGACCAGATTCAGTTTCTCTATTTGTTTTGTTAATCTGGTTCTGACACGGGGAGGATTGTTGTTATTGTCTACCGCTTCAAGAGTATATCCCTTGTCCCTTGGTGTCTCCTGTAGATGAACAAATTTCCATCTTTGAAAATTTGAAATATTAATCAATGCGTTTAGTAATATATGGGAAACACAGTCTACATTTACATGAATTTTCCATAAATCCAGGTTACTTTTTGTTTAAATTAAAAGAACATGCGACAGGTTTAGGATATCTTTGCTAAGATCAACCTACGACAGTTTTGAGGCGAGGTCTTGGATAGTCCTAAGAGGATCATAAGACATGTCATAAGATATTCTAGTATCTTATAACAGGTCTTAAGATAGCTTCGCGAAACCGTCCCAAGTTTTATTTGACAAAAGTCTTATCTCCACAATGTATTAAATTTTATACTTTTTCACACAAGCTAATTTACATATTAAAATTTTAGATTCACAACAAGAGCATTAAATGAATGATTATGTATTTTAAATAACCATGGCGATAATAATCATTAATTTCATTTATTTTAAAATGTCCAAACTATAACTTCCAGCAAATTGTATGTTCAAAGGCATTTTATACAAATGCATCTGTTTTAAATTTGTTCAGTAATTGTCAACAAAGAATGTGAAGAAATTGTCTAACTTTTGAAAATATTTAAAATACGTCACAGATATGAAATTTATATGACAATCATTTGAATGACTTATACTTTGAAGTCTTGTCTCCAATTATATTTAAAATGTAATGTTATAATAACATGTATATCGTAAAAACGCGAAAAGGCGAAAGGCGAAATCGCGAAAACGCGAAAACGCGAAAACGCGAAATCGCGAAAACGCGAAAACGCGAAAACGCGAAATCGCGAAATCGCGAGAAAACGCGAAAACGCGAAGTCGAAAACGCGAAAGGCGAAAGGCGAAGTCGAAAACGCGAAAACGCGAAGTCGAAAACGCGAAAACGCGAAGTCGAAAACGCGAAATCGATTTCGCGTTTTCGACTTCGCGTTTTCGCGTTTTCGACTTCGCGTTTCGCGTTTTCGACTTCGCCTTTCGCGTTTTCGCGTTTTCGATTTCGCGTTTTCGCGTTTTCGACTTCGCGATTTCGCGTTTTCGACTTCGCGATTTCGCGTTTTCGCGTTTTCGCCCCATAGAATATGAAAGGCGAAAACGCGAAAACGCGAAAACGCGAAATGGCCTTAACCGGCCACCATACTTTTGGGTATTTAGCTGTATTTGCTCAGAAATATTTACTTACCGGATTGTAATCCATCTCCAAATTCTGTTCGATTTCTAATTTCTTTAATTATTTCAAATATGTTGCTGCCGGACTGTAGTGTAAATATTTCATCTGGGCTTTTGAGGATAAAACTGTTACCACCAGAATTGAAGGTACCGAACTATAAATGAAGGTAAGAAACTATTTTGATAGAAACTGCATATTTTTATGCATCACAATTGTCCTTCAAAGCAACGGACGTCACTTACTGAGGTAGGAACCTTCTATTGTGTATTGTAAGCATGGAATGGTGTTGTTTAAAGTTGATATTGTAATGTTTAAGGTATGGTAACAAACTCTGAATTTGATTCAAAGCACTACGTCGTGTGAATCTTAAAATAACGTATTTCCCATTTGATAATAGAGGTAAAAATTTGAATTAAAGCTTATAAGCGCTATATCATTAATATTTCACTGAGACATAATAAGTTATATATGAATCGAATTTACATACATGAAAGAGTAACTCTTTGTTGGATTGAGTTTTTTTAATAGACAAGCAACTTCAATAAATTAAGCATCCCCTTTTCTGGAGATAGAACACTTCGTTACAAACCATGTTGTTTTAGAAATTTATCCCTATATTTCTATTGGAGATACACCATGGATTTTGTAAATGTGTAGTATCTCAAATTCTGTACTGCTGGGTTCTCAAAGAATTGCTCATAGATTGAGTTCAAACCATCCAAACAATTTAAGCATAGTACTACTAAGATAATTTTGATGATAATTACTTTACAGCAAAACTACCTGAAAAAAGTGGAGATACAACACTATAAAATATTTTTTCTCTGAATTAACTGGCTGAATAAGCTATGATAATCCAATAGGAGTGTGGAGATAGAACAGTGGAGTTTTGACAAAAACTCGTAGAGTGTAGAAATCTCGTATTATAGTTGTAAAGGGAGATAGACCATTACACTTGGATATCAAATATATAGCTTTCTCCATTTTAATCAAAAATTGGACTTTTAACACCATAAGCTTCACACATCGACTTGTCAAGAATTTCGGAACTAATCGTTTAAGTAAGGGACAGACAAAGTTCGAGGAAAATAAAATAGATTATATATGATGTTAGATGAATGCTTACATGAATTACATGTGCACTCGTCTCTGATCCCCGCAGGTCAATCACATAGTCCATGGTGTTAAGCTACAACCTTATTCAAAGTTACGTTTAACATCCAGTGGCGGATTCTGGAAGGCGTTGAGGGCGGTCCCCCTCCCCCCCCCCCCCACACACACACACACACACATTTTTGGCATAAAATCGTCCAAAATATTGTTTATGCGTTACGTTTCCTGTGATTACTTCCTCTTTAAAATATCCTGATTCCGTCCTTGACATGCATTAAAGAATGCGGAAGATTAAGCGGTTTCAATATATCATGAATAAATAATAAGTATTTTAAACTGTTTATGTAAGTTATGTAAGAAATGACTTTGTTATATCATGAACAAATAATAGATATTTTAAACTTTTCATGTAAGGTATGTGAGAAATAGCAAACAATCGTGATTATGAGATGAAAGTAATTGTACACGGCAGCAATAGAGGGAATATAAATAAGCAGTTTGAAAGAGTTTGTCTTTCATTTTATCATTAAATTTCATGCTTCACAGAACAAAAAACGATTATTCATCATTGTATTGAACATGTTGAAATGAATATTTGTAACTTCCAAATATGAACACATTATAAAAAACTAAAAGATTGCGAAATAAAACTTTTTTTAAGGCAAATGACACTCATTTTTTTTCGGTAAAACACAATACCTTTGTACTTTTACATTATCATGTGAAAAACTAAATCTAGGACAAGGTCCTAATTTGACAAATATTTTTAGAAGTTGACATCACAATGAAAATGCGTGCTAAATTAAAAGTTTACAGACCACAACTTCATTGTAAACTACCTTAAATCTTATGTTGTACTGTTGCACCACTGTACCAGGTTAGAGGAGGGTTAAGTGCTCACAAACATGTTTAACCCCGGATCCTGTAGTTCAGTGGCAGGGCGGATCCAGCCATTTATAAAAGGGGGTTCTAACCCAGGATAAAGGGGGTTCAACTATATGTCCCCATTCAAATGCATTGATCGTCAAAAAGGGGTTACAACCCCGGAACCCCCGGATCCGCCACTGAGTGGTTGTCGTTGGTTCATGTCTGTCATATTTGTTTTTCGTAAACTGTTTTGTTATAGATCAGGTTGTTGGTTTTTCTCAATTGAATTTTTTCATATTTTTCATGTCGGGCCTTTTATAGCCGACCACACGGTATGGGTTTTTCTTATTGGTGAAGGCCGTACGGTTGCCTATAATTGCTTACATCTACGTCATTTGAACTTTGGTGGATAGTTGTCTCATTGGCTATCATACCACATCTCCTTATTTTTATATTCAATCAAAATTATAGCCTGATACGGGACAGACGAACAGACGGTCGGACGCACAGACAAGAAAACTTTATACCCTCCTATAGTATGTGGAACATATTTTTTTTTAAAAACACACAACAGAAACAAAATTACTATGAGATGTTTTGCTTCATACGAGGGAATGGATGGAGTTTACAGAATAGAGAATAATTGACCAATACAATAGTACAGAAAAATTGGCCAAGAAAATAAAGAAAAGAGAAAAAAGGCCAAATAACTAAACAGTAGAGAATAATTGGCATAAAATATGAAGAATAGAGAAAATGACATAAAAAAATCAAAGTATACAGAAATGAAGGACCCGAAACAGACCCTCAGATATTTTTTCCAAATGTGATATCCTCCACTTTGTCCTATAGGATAGCCATTATTAAGAAGTATCCAGTAAACACATCGGACAACAGTAGTTTACCGACGTTTAAATCTCCTAAATCGATTATAATTAAATAAATTGGAAACCCTATCTCTTTTCAAACGTTTCTTTACCAGATCTGGCTCTTAAACACAAAAGAAGTAAAACATTCACAAATTTGCTAATAATGTAAGATGTTTTGTTCTTTGTGCCGATGACCCAAACCCTTTCTAACTGATTTTTACAGTCTGATGTTACGTTGTGCTGTTACATAACTGTTATAGGTTAGGGGAGGAATAACGCTAACAAACTTGTTTATGCATTATGTTAATGTCGAAGTCAGTAGCCTGTAATTTAGTTGCTGTCGTTGGTTTCTACCCGAGATATTTGTGTTTCGTTTATTGTTTTAGCCTTAGCAGTCTGTTGAATTTTCGTTTTAAATCTTTAACATTTTGTCATGTCAAGGATTCTTATAGCTCCTTATACGGTAAGGATTTAGAAGTTCATATGGTGACCAATAGTTGCTTACATCTACATGTACGTCTATAGGTCTCTTTGGCAATCATACCACATCTACTTTTTATATTGATATCTTACCATACTTTCAGACTGCTTTTTGTTCTGTTGTACTACAAACGATGCTCCTTTTTTAATATCTTGATAAAATATGGACACCTGTAATGATTAAATTAAGGTATAAGCTATATAACAATGATTCTATATCCTTTTCTGCAAAACAGCATACCAATTTAAATATATTAACAGCATTTTTCATAAGTATGAAATAACTTTAATAAAATACGCAAAGGGGTAGGACCGGTAAGACCCTTTTTGGCCCCAAAATATAGCATTTTTACAATTTAAATATTTCATTTAAATTTGTAACAAGGGGCAAAATTCGGTGGGATTTTTTCCAGAGGACATGTACCTTTTCTTCTTGAAGGTTTGTGCCTGTAAGCATTCCATGTCTCAATGTTTTGGTTGGAACATTCGTCCTTATGTTATCATTCCGTACTAAATGAAAATTAACTTGTGTCCTTTCAACTTTTAGGTCAAGGTCATAAGTCCGCGGATGAAAGCTGCTGTCGACTGATCTTCTTGTGCGTAGACCTTGTGATATTTCAACTAGTATCTCTTCTGTAATTGAAAATAATATATAAAAACAACATTTACAATTTGTCTTGATATGAAGGTCTGGTTTGTGTGTGATATAGAATAATGGGCAAATCAATAAAGAATAAAGAACTATGGGTAACAAAATAAAAAAAAGAGAATAAGGCGTGCAATGATTTATAAATAAAATATAAAAAAATAAAGAATAGGAAAAAAGGTCAATTCACTTATTATACAGAACCGAGTTCCCCACTGGATACCTTGACTTTCACTATATTTGCGAGTCTGAGTCCCGCTGCGGATGCTTTGTACATTTGTAAAAATACAGTTCTCATATTATTAGACTCATCTTTGCTAGCCAAGGCTTACGGTCTCAGTACCCTCCTCTCCACCCTTAACAGATTAAGCCAAAAGTTGTGAATACACGCCGCGCCATCTACCGGTACAATGAAACCAAACCCACTGTATTATAAGTATATAATATCGACAAGATGTAGAGTTTTTATAAATGCATAGCAACACATATGTTTTAATTCATTAAAAACAAAATGTTCGTATAAGCATGTTTCTTTCTGCTGGATAGTTGATCATATTTCTATAACCCAGATAACTGTTAGGGTCGGTATGGGTCGTATGTGCTGAAGTAGGTACATATCAAGTGTGTTAAACATATTTTAATTCCAATGTTGAAAAACAAAGAGTCTATTAGTAGATTTAAGAATAAATTTATATCAAATTTCAACCGGTAGGATCGATATCTACAATAATGATGTTTAACTATCAATGTACGATAAACATGTACCATCAACGTCCGTAAATTGAAAAATCTTGATGATAAATAAGAAAAAAAGAAAGTGTATACAAGGTTTGTATATTAAGATAATATAGACTTATTTCTCCACGGACAAAAACATTGATATCTACCCTTTAAGTTAGCCTTATGTTTAAATTATTCGTTTTCCATCTATGACCTACATTAAAATAAAGTAACCTGTTCTATACGACAAAAAAACTAAGTTAAACAAAAAAGTGTCCCGCTAAAAGTGTCTTTCGACGTTATACTATATGTTTTCTTACGAAGAACATAGATTTGGACTTTAAAATTCAAATGGATGAGGTATGATCGTATCATCAAAGGAAATAACAGCTCTATTTTCAACTATTATTTTTTTTGATATAACGGAACTACAAATAACTGTAATACAAGTTGAGGTTAAGATAGCAATAAAACCAGGTTTAACCCACCATTTTCATCGAGAAATGACTTTTCCAAGTCCGGAATATTGCAATTCTTTTTTTATTTGTTCCCTTGATTGAAAGCGTTTTGTTTTGAAAGTTTTTATGAATTTCCCCTTTTTGAATTTGCTTTATAGCTCGTTATTTTTGTTATACTTATAACATAACTTTAATACACAACTTTATTCACCAATTTGGGTACGAAAATTCATAGTTATTGACTTTGAATTAGCTTTAAAAAACTGCGGGTACTCTTAGAAAGTGTCTAAATACTAGTTGTTCATGTAAAATAGCTCAGTAATGCAGGTAAATTTTGATTTATTGATTAAATTCAAAAGCTTGGACCTTATCAAATACAAAAAACCTCAATACTCTATAAACGTGGCTGCGTACATGTATCTATACATCATAAATGGTCATATTTAGTACACATTTTTGTTTAGTAGCCAGCTCAAGCCCACCGCCGGGTGCAGGATTTTCTCATTGGTGGCCTTGGGCTGTTTTCTGCTCTTTGGTTAGGTTGTTGTCTCTTTGACACATTCCCCGTTTCCATTCTCAATTTTATAATACATAGATAGTATAAATATATAAAAAATAAATGAAGAACCCCTCTATCGAACTGCTAGTACTTCCTGTTGATGCCGTTTGAATGAAGTAAAGTAAGTTCCTTTATCAAGCAGCTTTCCCGAACCTCTCGCTGGGCATCACTTCATTGAATATTATGTTTAATCACTAGAACTTTCGTGCAGTTATAGACATTAAGTTTATAATCCGACTGTCTGAAATGCTGGTTACCTTGAAGAAATGGCGTCTAAGCGATATAATTTCTACAGCATTTGAGGTGTTTCTGAAAAGGCTGTTTTGACTCACCGACATAATTAAGCCTAAACAGACCATTCTAGAATGTAAATAACATTTAAACTTTAATGCAGGTCACATTGCAAAATATTCTATGGTTATTTTTGGTGGCCTTACTGTGGAATGTTGATGCGAAAGTATGAAAAGACCAAGGCTAATCTGTTTGTCGTTATTTACATACATGTATAACGTCGTTGATGTTATCATTGAAAATGTTACGTGTGCCCTAAGTTTCTAGGGATAATTTTCTATCTGAAACGAGATATAAAAAATTATCACAAAAAAATGAAAGGCAAAATACACCATATAGCGATAATTATTGATTGTCGATGGTTTTACAAACGAAAAGCTGGTCTCAGCTACAATCTCATCGAAGGGCGACAGCCTTGAGATAAATGTGGCCGAGAAACATCATCGAGTTTGAAAGACCATTGATAATCTGTTTATCGCTATTTTGTCTATCACGGTTGTTGGTGATTACATTGACAACGACACGTAAGCCCTTAGTTCCAAATAGCGATAAAAAGAATTATATCATTTCGTTCAAATTCAAAATTAGAAAGTTTACCTCTGTATTCCGCATTGTCATGAGGTGACCATCTGTGAAAACATGAAGTTTTTGAAATCCATAACACCAAAAGAATTGACAGAATCTTCATTCCGGGTTGAAACTACAGATCAATATCCACCCGAGGCAAAAGTATTAAAAACTAAATTTTATTTTAAATTCTAACAAACTGTTGTCGGTCCGGTGTCTACTTTTAAAGTTATTCAATTGACAGCTTTTACGTTTAAATACCCTTTTTATTCACTAACACGCAGTTAAATAAAATTGCGTCTTTTTATTTAAGGAACAGTCTATTAGCTTAAACTGTGTGTCGTTGTTCGGGTGAAAAAATCAAACTTCTTTTCTCAAGGATAAATGTACGATTTACGTAGATCCACGGAAGCCCGAAGCGATACACTTTTACCTGTCATTTAAGCATGAGAAAATGGTTATTTCGTAGTGCTTTTCTTTTAGACAATAAATACTTACTAATGTATGCATGAAATATAAAAAAATAAATAATTTGAAAGGTGTTTGAAAAAAATTGCAAGTGATACACTGTCCACACTAAGGACTATAAACCCAAAATCAAATGACAATAACTGTGTCCCGGATCATTATCTCGATTACGTACGTTATTCGTTAGCTGTATTTATTTGTTCATTATTTCGGTATATAAGGTCGTTATCACAATTGATTTATTCTTTATTTCAATTTAGGCTTTTTTTACGTTATTCCGATTTTTTTATCCGTTATCTTGATTTGCTTTGTTTCGTTATCTCGATTTATTTTGTTTTCGTTTTTTCAATCTGCTTGGGTTTTATCTTAATTTGTTTGTGGGATATTTTAATTTGCTACTGCACGCTGTTTTTAAGTATGAGGTTAGAGAAATAATAGTTGACTGTTAATGGTTAAATATTAACTTAGCGGAATTCAAACATCGATGCCAATTCCGCTAAAGTTTACCTGCACATTCATATATATTTTTTTATTAACTATGCGAAAACGAGACACATCCATTATTGTGGAGTTATTTGCCGATCCTTTTACGCGTATTATATAGTGTTGTGGGATTCTACTTCAGCTGATGACGAATGTTTAAATTGCTTTTAACATATTTTTGCAAAAAATAACTCAGGGGCGTGTAGATCAATTGACATATAACAGCTTACAATCTCCACACTTTCACTACAGTGTAAAATTTCTTACCCAAACAAATAGTATCGATTCACTTCAGCGGCACGTCTATATATCCCTTTTCAACATATATGTAGCATTAATATGATAGTGTTTGCATAAGTTTAACGAGGTATCGGTCGTAAACTAGCCAGAAATTTACAATCAGGCTGATAACCTATATCAGCCCTATGTGACGTCACGTGGTCGGACTGATATAGGATTATCAGCCTGGGTGTGTTTGTACATCGATAGTATATGATAAAAGTTTAATCTCTGGCTAGTATATTCTCGGATTATGATTCAACAAGGGACATTTATACAAAAGAACAACCTAAAGGCGTCTACACATGACATAATAGTACACGTAATGACATATGAAGATTTATCTACTGAAATGTCGACAAGCGAACAATGAAAGTCGTCTGCTTATTATATTACACATCTGAGGATTCAACAAGGATCATTTCTCCAATAAAACCACCACGGTCATCTACATTTTTTACAGAAGATATAATGAAAGAGGGGTCAAAATTTTACGTTGAAAAGACAAAAAAATACTTCAGTTTGATATTATATTTCCCTGAAATCTATAAAAAAAAAAAGGTTCTCCATAAGCGTTATAAAACAACTAAATAATGAGTAATGAGACGTACTGTAAACACATTTCTTTAAAAGAGAGGCGAAAGATCATGTTCTACAGGTGGCACCCGTCGTTGCTCATGTAAGTACAGTAGACATTGTAGAGCAGACCCGCTGTGTTGCTCATGTTAGTAATGTTGGCAATACTAAACTAATTTTAGCATATTTTGGTTAAATGATATCGCATTGGTAGAAAAAGAACACCCGCCCCTATTTCCCTATTTTCCTCAAACACACAAAACAGGATACCCACTGATTACATTTATTGAGTTATGGTCCATATAGTAAAATTGTTTTATTCGCTTGTTGGTCAAAAGAAAGGAGTCACATTTCAAATGTGCATGTGTATAATGCAAAATTAAATAAAATGATCTTAACTTCAGGAAACTATTTTTATCTTCTTGTAAACCATATCAAATAGTTACCGTTATTGAAACATTATACCTCTGGCAAGTATCCCGAATGAATATTGTTGTTTTATATTCCAAAACCAAATGACATTGAATATTATGTTTCTAAATCTTTAGTTTTGTGGGCTGTTTGTTTATCTTATTAGTTTTTCACCTTTTTCCATGTAGTTTTCTTTCAAGTGTATGAATCTTCTTCAACAATTACAAAGTGTTCTACTTGGTCATAGATATTTTAACTGATACAAATTTACAGTCAAATTTACAATATTACTTGTTGGCTCAGTTTTAAAATCTGAACCTTCGATAGCTTTATATAGATCGGTTGATGATTACTTATTAATAACCAATTTTGTTTCAAATAATTCAATGATGCATAGGAAGAAATTGTAATCCGATATTTTAAAGTCTATGTTAACATGAATCACCACTTAATTGTTGTGCAAATGTGACGTATCTGATGTCACTTTGGCTAATACACAGACATGCATTCATATACAAACAAGCAAGAACCTTATTTACAACGTAAATCAATGGTAATTAAATCTATGGAATGTCTTGAACACATATTAAAACAGAACATTACATTTACGGTGCATCTTAATTGATTAATCAGAAAGTCACAAAGGAATATTTTTTAATCTATAAGAATCAATTTATAAAAATAACACTGTATAATTTTGTGCGTCCGTGTTTTGTTTTTTTTTTTGGTGGATTTAGCTTAATTTGGAACGTTCAAACAGAAACATTGCACTTGCAAGTCTGGAATGTAATGTTTGGTCATTGTTAGTCACTCTTTAACTTGAGAAAATGCCTTCTTCGTTTGTATTTTTGTTAAACGAATGTAAACGAATGTATCAACATGACATAAGGAAAATTTATTAATAATTTGTTGAGAATTTTGTTTTTTTTTTTTTTTTGATTGTTGATATTTTACTAGTTATACTTTTAATTTTATACGCAATGAATAAAACTTGCGTGCAAGTACATATTTGTATTAAAATATTTGAACGGTGTAAATAAACGAAACTGTTTACTTCTAAATAAAAAATGTATTAAGGTCTTCTTTCGAAATAATTCAGTGTATATGGCTATGTTCTAAAATGATTCCTACATTGTCTTCTGTAGCAAAATGTACTCCGCCACTGTTTAACTGTGAAATGCTGCAATATTCCCATCACCCGATCACATATTGTCCAAAAAAAAAAATCAGCAATAGAAAAAAAGTCCAAATTCCATAACTACTGTCAAATATGGAAAATTAATTTAAGGACATAGTTTAGTCAGCTATACTAAAGACATTTCTTTTACCATGCATGGAAGCTTTTAATCAAATATTTGCGTCTATCAAACCATCCTTCGAAGTATGACAACCTTCGACAACACAATCCTCCTGAATGTGACAAACAATCCTTCTAAGTATGAAAACTTGAAACCAACTGTCTAAGAGAAGTTATGCCTACCAGTTGTTCTTGTGTTAAAATAAATAAAACAGCGGTCAAATTCCAACAAGTCTCGGAAAATCTATTTCTTAAACCACATATCTTATACTAGTACATAGTTACTACACAGTTTTATTTGCAAGTAAAAAAAAGTATTTTTTATAAACACAACATTCTTGTAGAAACTAGCCAAAAAATTATGAAAAATTATAAAAATTGATAGTTTCTACAAGAATGTTGTGTTTATAAAAAATACTTCAAGAATCTGAAATGGTCGGAATTGCGTATTCTGTAAAATTTATAGTTCGGATTGTTATAGTATGAAAATAGTACTAGGGATAGTCCTATAAGGGTATGCATCGTATAAAAAAATACTCTCGCAATTTCTTTAATTCATCATCAACAATATCCGCAATCAACTATGCACAGTATACTTAGATTCTATGAGCAAAACTTTATTTGCCGTTACATTTCCTTAGTTGAATTCCGTCACAGATAGTATTCAAGCGGATAAATAGAGATTATTATACTTCATGTCAAAATGCCAGATTTTGATTGGTTAATACGAGGGAGACAATTTACTCTATCCCATGGCAAATACTCTATTGCCCTTCACGGAGACATTTGCTCAAGTGTGAGCTTTGATGCATACGGATGATTGTTATGTATAAGACGACATAGTTTATTACTTTGTATTTGAAATTAAAGACAGAACATTCAGTATAATAAATTAAATAACACATATCTTAGAGGGTGATAGAGCAGATTGTTACCCCTCAAAATATCATATGGCTTTTTCAATATCACACCTGTATCAACCCGAGACACCAATGATATCCCAAGAGTTCTTCTCGAGGGTTAATATTGGTTGAGGGTTGATATGGTGTGTGATATTGAAAAAAGCCATATCATATACACTTTATTATATACCTCAAGTAGATATTTTTTATGTGACATTACGTCATACAGATTAGGGGTTTAATAAAGCCTTTGCAACAGTGACTGATATTGATCACGTGACGTCATACAGATTAAAGGTGTGATAAGGCATTTGCATCCGTGACTGATATCGATATCATCACGGATGGCTGATACAGCACGATTGCCGTTGGCCGTATTATACATACCATTTATCTGTATTTATTACTAAGTAAATAATAAAAACGATAATTTCCACTACGTACTATAACATATTAACCATGTTAACTCACGACGACAGTTAGATTTGTTTTCTCATATTGAAAATATTAACATAGTTTAATAATGCAAATAAGAGAAACATGTAACTCACTTACAGATATCATTGTTTTCAATTTAACCGTTTAGGATATCATCTTCTTGGAATTTAAAATGTTGTATATATTGATTTTGTACAACAAACACATTTGTACCATTTCAATATATTGAAAAAAAGGAATACTCGGAAGGTGTTCATGGAAAAACATTATTGTTAATACTTTTAAGCATCCCTTGCTAGTTTCTACAAGAATGTTGTGTTTATAACAAATACTTCAAGAAACTGAAATTGTCGGATTCGGTATAAATTACACGTTCGGATTGTTATAATTTGAATGTAGTACTAGGGATAAACTTTTAACGAGTATGAGGATAAAATTGATTAAAGCCTATAGTTGTTAGCTTCTATGTCATTTGGTCTCTGGTGTAGAGTTGTCTCATTGGTAATTATACCACATCTGCTTATTTCTATATCTACTGTTAAATAGTTTGCGCCGTTTATAGTAATGCGCAACATAATCGATTTCAATTCCTGTTTTAGTAATATGTCAAGGGGCAAATATTACAGTTATATCGGCAATGTACATGACGAAATTAACATTGAAATATTTTAATGAAATTAAAAATGATTTTACAGTGTATATAAAGAAACACAAACGGAACTC
Organism: Mytilus coruscus; assembly: GCA_017311375.1. Classification (NCBI taxonomy): domain Eukaryota; kingdom Metazoa; phylum Mollusca; class Bivalvia; order Mytilida; family Mytilidae; genus Mytilus; species Mytilus coruscus. Next base: position 29,581,472 of record CM029608.1, on the reverse strand, counting down.
AGAAATGTTTGTATAAACTGTATTGTTAATTAAAACAGTGTTATGACATCATTCTATTGTTATATCCGTTCTTTTATTTCAGTGATTGGACTATCATTTACCTGTAGGAAATCATAATATTACCTTTAAAAGGGAGGCGAAAGATTCCAAAGGGACATTCAAACTCATAAGTCGAAAATAAACTGACAACGCCATGGCTAAAAAAAAAAGACAGAAAGACATAAAACTGTACACAAAACACAAAATAGAAAATTAAAGACTGAGCAACATGGTTCCTACCAAAAATCGGAGGTGATCGAAGTTGCTCTGGAAGGGTAGGCAGCTCCAAATGTGGCACACGGCGTGTTGCTCATGTAAGAAAACCCGGTGGTAAGTATATTTAGATAAGTTACATTCGGGAAAAAGAATATGGGATTGTGGGTACGACAATTGAAACATGTCCGTCTTTATCTGTGAAAAAATATTCAATAACGGTCAACCAACTCGTGATGGCGTCCGTAGACTTAACGAAGGTTATATTTCAGCTTCACCACTTGGAACTCTTGGTTAATTAGCTTTCTTGTGAGCAGTAGCCCTCTATCAAGGAAAGCATGATAGGAAATGCACGCCCTGGAATATCGTATCAACTAGGAGATGTATAATTTTAAATTTTAATTTTATCCATAAGCAGGCGCTACAAAGAAACGAAAGTTCAGATTTTGGAAGCAGAAATCATCTCTTTTGTCATGAAGTTTTGTTTTCAATGGACCCTCATTGTCAATTTCTATATGTCAAGATATGAGGCATAATTAACCGTATCTGTAATATCCTTTCTCTCAAGTTCCATGGGATAGATTCGTCAGCAGTCACCAAACTTTGAATTATTTATTGAGAGAACATCATTTATATAGCGCAAAGATAATGCTAACTTCTTTTCTTTCTTCATAAGAAGCTCCTATACGAAGTCAGCCTCAAATGAATAAAGGAAAAAGTCGGCAAGAAGAGGGGCACAGTTTGTTCCAACAGGAATGGCGATTGTTTGTTGAAAAACAATTCCTCCAAACGTAACAAATATGTTGTCAATTTAAAGTCCAATATTTTTAAAGAATAACCCTCCTCTTCATTAAAAATAGGCAGTGGCTATTCGTCCGGCTAGCCGGACAAATAGTCAAAAATGTCTATTCATCCGGCAAGCCGGACAAATAGCATTTTTACGGTATTTTACTATTTGTCCGGCTAAAAATATAATGATGAAGATATAACATCGTGATTTAAGGAGATAAATAATGAGTAGTTATAAGAAATATTGTCTAACATCGTATATCAACATCTATGCAGCAAATACACTTTTGAATTAGTTACTTATAGTCTTGGCAAAAAATTGTCCAAATTATTTCCACTCATTTACTAAAACAAATCAAAATAATGAATATACTACAAAGTATACATTTTATTCAGATTTTTTTTATTCTAAAGGAGTTTGGGGGAGGGGCAAAAAAAGACTCTCATCTCTTTAGTTGTTCTACCTATGAATTTCATGTAAGGTAAAGAGTCTGACCACTGATTATTGGCTTCAATAGACATCTATAATTCCAAAAGAAGATTCTGAATTTATTGTTTCCTTGAAGTTTGGTTCAAATCAGGTTGTCAAATGATTTTCAGACACGATTTTTTTATTTGAAATGTTCGGGGATTTTTAACTCGTAGGAAATAAGAGAGAACTGTAGGCACGTGTAATCTTCCCCAAAAGTAAGATTGTGTTTACGATAGAAAAATATAGAAAAAAATGTTTATTAAGTTAAACAGAATAAAAAAGGGTGGTTACCCCAACCCTGGTATCCTATTCCGAGTCAAGGTATTTCAGTGCATGTTCATAGATCTCCGTTGTAGTAGAACTTAGAAATAATGCATCCAATCATATTTGATTTAGTCATTTTCCGAATGCGATTTGCCTCCATGGGGTAAATAAGCAATTTCAGTTTGATGCCAGGCTTTATTCCTCTCAGTTAACATGTATAACATGTATACTATATACGCTATTGTTCTGGAGTCTGCTTATATATAAAAATTTGTTTTAAGCAATCACATTCTCTCTAGTTTTCTTTATGACATCTTTAAATATAAACAACGATCTCCAATTCTCAAAACGTCCATTGCATACGCGCGTTTGTTATCCGACACCTCATCCGGGACACTGTTATTGATATTAAAGATTTGCGCATACGCAAACGGATGGCCGGACAAATAGAGATTTTTAACTATTCGTCCGGCTAGCCGGACGAATAGACACTCCGTTAAAAATATTGGACAGCTTACAGGTAGCAAAATTGATTCTTTCAGGTGAGGATAACCCAAAGACAGAAAAAAACACTTTTTTTTTTAAATACAACGAAAGAACAAATTTAAGGGAGCTACCATTTGATTTTTATGGGGGGGCTAGGATGAAATTTGAAAAAAAAAGGCAGGACAGGAGTTTTGAGTGAAAAAAAAGGCAGGATGAGCAACTTTGCCAAAAAAAAAAGGCAGGATGACAATTTATGTAAACTAATAAAAAAAAAAAAGGCAGGACCGAATAGAGTGAAAAATAAAAAGGCAGGACAGAGATTACAACTCAAATAAAATGCAGGACAACATTTTTCATACTAGCCTTCAATTTAATGATTTAATCAGCTCTGCACAATTCCGACATTGTCTCTGTAGCTGGTGAACCCCTATTGGACAATCATCCTACCAGAAATCATCCCTTTTGTCGTAAAGGTTTGTTTTCAACCGACCCTCATTGTCAATTTCTATATGCAGGTCAAGATATAAGGCAGACTTAACCGTATCTGTAGTATCCTTTCTCTCAAGTTCTATGGGATAGATCACTTGTTCGATATTTCAAGATAGCCTTTTTTTTACATTTTGCCTCATTTTGAAAATGTGTTTGATAAAAAAACACCTGTATAATGCATCTTTCAGGCATGAATGCTCCACAATCTGACCATTCGTAACTAATTGATCAACTTGAAATGAAAATGACAAAAAAAAAAGATGAATCGTTTTGTCAAATATCATTTATAGTGATAAATTGGTAAACATGTTATTGCAGGAAAACAAATGTATTAAGCATCAAGTATTTTTCAAAACAAACTTTTGTGGTCAAAGTGACACGTGTTTTTTGCTGTCGTTTATATATATATATATATATATATATATAAAGTAGTGATATTAATTTATTGAGAAATATGAACCAAAAGCTTTTCCAATAGGCATCTAACCAAGAAACCAAGTATTTCACATGTTTCAGGATGTTGTTTGCTATCATTGATTTGCCAAATTGGGTTTCTTCGGAAATAAACATAAATGCGACGTAACTAAAAAATAGGTACGGACGATGCTCCCCCCCCCCCACCTTCTGCTCTGCCATATGCATGAGTAAAGTTCCACAAACTTTAGATTTGACAAACATTGATGTTGAAGTACAACTTGAAATGATGCCCCCGCCTGACTATACAAAATTATAAATTTAACACTATGTATGATGATATATCTTTTATTTTAATTCTAAATGTCTACACTTGCAGGACTGAATGTCAAGCGAAAAGTTGTTTTAGTAGTCACCAAGTTCAACTTTCTATTTCCAGCGGTCACAAAGTTTTACTTCCCGGTATCGATTAAATATTTGACAATACTAAAAAATCGTATTTATTGCAGCAGGGACATTAAACTGTAGTAGTACAAACCATGTTTGCAATTATATAGCAAGTTAGAAAGAAATGAAGTCCAATATTTGAAATTCTGTGGACATGCACACTTCCATTATGTGTACAAACAACGTAGGAGGAGATAGCCGGACAAACTATATCTCTTTATGCAGCTAGTACCAAAAAATGACTAAGTCCAAATGCATGACGTTTTAAGATTATTTGAACAAAATCAAAATCCTGTGAACATGCACACCTCTATTATGTGTAAAATCATCTTTCAAAATAATAAAGCTGTAGCTAAAAAAACTGTACGAGGAGATTCCCGGACAAACCATGATCTCTTTATGCAGCTAGTACCAAAAAATGACTAAGTCCAAATACCTGACATTTTACGAATATTTGAAATAAAAATAAATCCTGTGGACATGCACACCTTTATTATGTGTAGAAACATCCTTCAAAATATTTAAGCTGTAGCTCAAAAACTGTGGAGGAGATAGCCGGACGGACGGACAGACAGGGGTAAATCAATATGCCCCTCGACATTTTGTCGCGGGGCATAAAAATGTTCAGGTCACCATCATTAGATATTATAGGCATGAGACTACTGGACCACTAGCGTAATGCTATTTACATGTCAACCACAATAGGAACCTGATAAAACAAACAAACAAAAACGAAAATTGTTATGACTAAATAGGCGTTTAAAATTGGTCGATATATATGATATTTCATATCAATATTATATAGAGTAATCAATGTTAAACTGAGTGACATGTACTTCAGGTACATATTTATTATACATCTTTCAGGCCATTCAGTATTCCATTAAACTTTCACCAGCTTCGGTTAATTTTTTTTTTTTTTTTTTTTTTCGTTTTCGAGACATTTTCTGTTTACTCTAAATAGTTTTCCCAATAAATTCTTACATATGTCTGTCAGTTATCACCAATTCGTAGATTCCTGTGCTCTTGTCCGGCAGTTCAATCACCAATACAGTTATCACCAATTCGTAGATTCCTGTGCTCTTGTCCGGCACGCAAGGCAAAGTTTAATCCAATACAGTACAACAATGTGTCACCAATGGCGTATCGGTTCCTAGAATTTTGTGACTTAACACGTAAGACTTCTGGTTAACGCTAAACGCATGTGCCTTCTTTGTATTCAAACCAACTCAGTTTTCACTAAGTTCTTTAATTTTAGAACACTGCACAAAGTACTGAAATCTTTCAGCACGGTCATTTTGTCTTAAGAATCGCTGGATACAAATTGTCAATTCATACAGTGTATTTGGACAGTAGTCATTTCCTTTTTTGTTGCGCACTTCAGTTATGGAATATCTAATAACTGTGTTGAGTTGTAAATTACTCATTGAAACTAAACTATCCTCAACAACAGAAAGTTTACTGTCCGTGTTTGCGATTGTATTTCTGTCTTCCAGCCAGTTTTGAAACAGTTTCACAGACCACTCAGTTTTGTTGTTGGTGCTTGGTTTTAAATATTTTTTTTTTGAACAAGATTGTCAATATCCTCGTCCGTCTTTGGATATAAAAATCGACCTTTGGTGTTGCTCTCATTCTGCTCAACATAATTTCTAGCTACAATGAAACTGATATCATAACATACGCTTCTAACGATTGAGCATGCCGCAATACGAGAAACGGAGACAAAAGCGCTGGTTTTTTTTTTTTTTTTTTTTAATTTTGGGTGAGCCTAGTGATGTGTGTAATATATTTTTACATCATCCTCTTGTTTTATGTTGTTAAAAAGATAAATGGTTTCATCATCATTTATATTATATTTCTTTTAAAGTTACTTTGTGTTCACTTATATTTGGTTAATCGTGAAAATGACTGTTAAAACAAACAAAAGAAATAAATGGTGTAATATGAGACGTATATTATTGTCCGTTTAATATGCTAATGCCTAGTATCGATGAATGGTAAATTTTATTATATTTGCCGTGTAAGCAAATATATAATGGCACCTATGGTTTCTCTCGGACTACTTTCTCTCAGGAAATATGGCTTTACTTATATTACCAAAATTATTATAACTGTTATTGTATGAATTTAAAATGTATAAGAATGACATCAATTTATTTCTGTATCTTATAGTACTAGAGTGTTTAGTTTTGTATTTAAAAAAAACGATTAGTTTTAGTCAAACAGGAATACTCTTTATTCATTTTTTGGAGAATATTTTATATGTGTATTAAAAACGCTTCTACGTTCGGATTACGTATTTTTCTAGACAAGCGGTAGTGATGTGAACTATCTGTGCTCTTATTTTTCGACGTGGTTATACTGGTGCTTCTAAAGACGAATGTAAAGAGGCTGGCATCATCTTCTAACTTCATGTTCTGCTATATATATTATGTCCTCTGAATGCATACTGCAAATTTTGGTATTCTAGCATCTAGCACATTGAAATAGGGAGGCATGTAACACGTATAGAGTTAACATGGTTAAGTCTGTTTTATTTCTTGCATTAAATCTAGAAATTTACCAAAATGGTCGGTGAAGAACTTACCTTTACGACAAAAAATGTATTCAAATTTTACCATTTTCACTTTCCATGTCTGTGTAACAATATTTTAGCAGCACCTATACATAAAGACAACAACAAACTACTTAACTGTATAAAAAAATTGCATTAAAGCTGACCCAGACATTAAATAAATGATTGATAGTTTGCAATGAAAAATTGTTCAGGTTCAGCATAATTTATTTGACAAGTTTTGTTACATGCTTAAAAATTTTATATTTGTACTTGAGAGCACAACTGGGCACATAATGACCAAATCGACAAGATAGCACAAACCGTACATGACATTTACTTTTTATTTTGTCTTTTTATTTGTTGATAACGACTATTTCACATAACGTTTAAACAAAACATTTGCGTATGCCAAATGTTAATCGGTACATGTTGTTACAATTAAATTACCGAGGAAAAAATAGTTGCAGTGTGTGCTTTTTCTTTCGGGTTTCTATGCATGTTAGTTGATTAAGTTAATAAAATACAACTTAAGAACATTGATTCGTACATATTAAAATAACGGATTGAATTATTTCAAATGCCAGGCATTTTTCATTTTTTTAAATGAAATATTAATGAAAATAAGATTTTACAAGTTTGGTGCGTACGGAATTATGTATTTTTTTTTCCTTTTACCTCCCTTTTTTACAAAAAAACAAACCAACGCAGTCAAAAAAATTAGGAAGTATTACATGCACGTAGGAACAATATTTCAAATGTACACACATAATAAGGTCATAAACATGTAATTGAATTGCCATTTTCTTAAATTTTTGAACAATTTCAACATCAGCATTTTGTTTTTCAAACTAACTTTCTTTAACATTTCAATTGAGAATTTGGTGACGCACACATTTATTATTCAGGAGATTCTGCAACTGAAATACATTGGTATTCATTTCTGGATTTCAATATTTTTTTTTTCCTTTTTAAATATTCAGTTTTTAATTATAAAATTTAAAAGACTCCCAAACGTCATCGGTGGTCTCGTAGTAGCGTGTATTGCTTTGTGGACTGTTATCTTGTGAACAAGTACGTTAAAAAAGTTACCAAGCATGTAAGTCTAGTAAAAAGCAGGTTTCATATCTATTTCACATCAAAATATATTCGTCCTGATATCCATATAATATTTGCAACTGAACGTTCAACACAGATCCATCATAATAAAAAAAAAGCTACAAGGAAACTTGCCCTAATATAATGAACAAAATGAATGGTATTAAGTTATGTCTGGAATTTTTAATTGCACTCAAATTTCAAACGCTTGAAATAGAGTGTAAAGATTAATTTTGTTCGATAACTTCGTTGTAAATTGCATTTTGATGACAAACTAGAATTGATTCAGACTAAAATGATATTATTTAGTTTAGAAGTCAATAGTTTTCATAATACAGGATGCAGAAAGTCTAGGTAAATATAAAACATTATTTATATAACCATTTTTGGAAATTTGTTTTAGAATTTAAATGAAAATATCGGGACATTCCATAAAATTAGCCGAATGTATTATAATTTATAAAACAGCAGCAGTAAAATTGTTTACCGATGAATTCCAGAAGAAAATTGTAACATCATAGTTGCCTCTCAATTGATATCGTACGCAATACATGTTCTCCATCCTTAATTAAAATTCCAATGAAAACATAATTGTTCAGGATATCCTATTTTGAAGTTTCATTGGAGAACATGTTTGGTTTTCAAGTGAACTGTTATTATTCATTCCTTTATCAAGCAGTTTATGTAATGTGATTTACAAACAAATTCCATGTTGTTGGGACTTTTGGATAACAACATATTTCTCATTGATGTAGTACATGTGTTTAGCGACATTTGATGTCGAACGAGGTTTTGGGAGGAGTGAGTTTACTTGATCCCATTTAATACTGGATTCTGAAATGTGAACTTGCAATGCTCACTCAATGGATCATAAAACTTATCAGGGCAAATCAGTGCTTTTTGGTTTTGTGCTCTTCAACATTTTGTTTTTTTGCGTTTGATAACTGTAATCTTTAGGTTACTGATGCAGGTTATTTGAAACACTCGTTCTAATATGATGCTCCTCGCTTTCTCTGTAAACAAAGCCGTGTTCTAACTACAATTAAACACGGGTTACACGTGTTTGACGCCACAATTGAATTTGTTTCAATCCTGGCAGCTGTATTTCGAACGAGACCAAAGATCAATATGCATATTTGTGGATTTACCTCTCCAGGAAATTAAACAAAATCCTTTCAAAGTAGGTCTTAATGTACACTTTTTGATAGGGAAATATTTGGTCTCCTAGAATATTTGAACCTCATGTAACCAAAATAACTGACTTTCGAATGTGTCTTATATATTCCATTCGATCAATGAAAAATTTCCAATTAGAATGTCTTTACTCCACCATACCACATTAAAATTTAAAAACCCATCTTAAAGAAATATGAAACAATGATTTCCTTATTAAAAATAGTATCATACGCTACAAATTCATTATTTTGGAGATGTAATTCTACATTTTTTGTAAAAAAATTTGCCCGAAAATAACACATGCTACACCGAAGAACAAGTGATAAGTATGCTGCAGTTTCTCATTGACAACTAATTTGTCGAATTTGGAGGTAGGTTTTTCTAGTAGGTTGTCGGCATTCCTATGGAAACCAACTGTGCACCTCTCTTGGCCGACATTTTCTTATTTTCATATGAGTCGTAGTTCCGTCAGACACTTGCAAAAAACAAGAAGATCAAAGAAGCTAGATTATCTAATTTCACAAACAGACTTTGTAAAACGTCATCGGTGTCTGGGCAAAAATTTAATGAGTCAGTGTTTTGTCAAAGAACGTCTCGTTCGTTTTATCAAAAAGATCTTCGGAAAGTACTCAGACCTAATAGATAAATATTCAGTGTCTACTTCACAAATAATACAAGATGGTACATGTATATTTTTACATATTCTATGTTCATTTAACTCCAGAGCGTTTTTTTTTTTTTTTTTATGTAATTCTATTAAACTTTTGAAAGCGACGTTTTCCCTTATTCCATGGGTATACGAGAGATACAATCAGTTAAATTAAGTATACATGTACCTTTTAAAAATCGAGTTAGATTTTAGAGATTTAGAATCAGTTATGTGCACTTTGTCTCATTCAAGAACATGATTTATAACTTACTTTTCTGATATTCCCCGTTGATTTATTAAGAAACTGTAGACCATTTCGGTCATGTAGCTCTTAGCGTATAAAAGCTTTTTGAACGCTGGAATTATTTTTAGACAGATACAAATAAAGTTATTCATAGCATCAATCCAGTTGACATATTACAGATATGATGTGTCAAGTATAACTTACTTAAATTCCCATATCATGTCAAAAAAATAACCAGACCTTACACAAATCTAGTAACAAAGAGGCGATTGATACCGAAGGGACAATCATAAATCATAAGTCGAAAAGAAATCAACAACACCATTGCCAAAAACTAAAACGAAGAGAAGACAAAATAACAGATCACAAAACATAACAAAACACTTAAGGACTAAGCTTCGCGAACCCCACCAAAAACCGGGATGATCCAAGGTGCTCTGGAAGAGTAAACATTTTCTCTTAATGTCGGATTATGTCATGCTGCACATTGCAAGTGAAGTTTCGGTGATCATTGAATAAAAGAAAACGGGATTTTTAATTTAGCGTAAACATATCTATGGTCATCTCTTATACAAATATTCCAACACGGTCAACCAAATCATGGTAGCGTCCTTAATCTCTCGAAGGGACTTCAACTTTACCACTAGGAATCCTTGTTGCAATAGCTTTCCTGTTTGCTGCAGTCCTCTTTCAGGAGAATCATTCAATAGTGTTTCAACTGAGAGATATATACTCTATATTGAGGTGCTGTTTTTAATGTTTCTAAACAGAAAAATATAAATTATCACTAGCCAAGTAGCTAGTTCTTCAGGATTGGCAAGACAATACGGTTATTGTTCGATTGAAATTGCTATAATTATAAAAATCCGAAATCTTTTTAAATAAAGGAATGTATCTTCCTCGTGCATACTTTTTTGTTGGTTTTTACTGGCTTGTATGAGATTTTAGACTCTTTTTTTTTTATTTATCTTGAGCATCACTAAAGAGAGATTTATTGTCAAAATGCGCATCTGTTGAGGTAAAATTAGTACCGTTAATGTTATTAAATTCAAGCAATAACTTATATACAGTGTCATTTAGTGTTTATCCTTTGGTTGTATTGCCTTCAATTGAACTTATGGATGCACTTTCTGTTTCTTTTTTGCAACTGCTCGAAAAAAAAAACAGTTGTATTATTTGATACTTAGGTAAGTATTTTTTCTTGAATACTAAGAAAACAAGTGTATTCTTGAGTACTCAGAACACAAGTATATTTTTGGGTACTCGGAAACAATTGTATTCTTGGGTACTCAGAAAATAAGTGAATTCGTAGGTACTCAAAACAAGTGTATTCTTGTGTACTCAGAAAACAAGTGTATTGTTGGATACTCAAAAAACAAGAGTATTCTTGGGTACCAAGAAAACAAGTGTATTGTTGGATACTCAAAAAATAAGTGTTTTCTTGAGTACTATGAAAACAATTGTATTCTTTGGTACGCAGAAAATAAGTGTATTCTTAGGTTCTCAGAAAACAAGTGTATTCTTTTGTACTCAGAAAACAAGTGTTTTATTGAATACTCAGAAAACAAGTATATTGTTGGATACTCAGAAAACAAGGGTATTATTTGGTACTAAGAAAACAAGTGTATTCTTTGGTTCTCAGAAAACAAGTGTATTCTTGGGTACTCATAATACAAGTGTATTCGAAGCAAGTATATTATTGGGTTCTCAGTAAACAATTGTATTCTTAGGAACTCAGAAAACAAGTGTATTCGTTGGATACTCAGAAAACAAGTGTAGTCTTTTTACTCATAAAAAAAACAAGTGTAGTCTTGGTACTCATAAAAGAACCAGTGTATTCTTTGGTACTCAGAAAATAAGTGTATTCTAGGATAATCAAAAAGTAAGTGTATACTTATAAACCCAAAAATCAAGTATGCTGTAAGCTACTCAGAAATAAAGTGCATTCTCGGGTATGTCTCTTCACGGGTATGTTGTTTCGGATTTCTTTCTTTTATTGTATTCTTGTGCGTAAGATAGAAAAATGACGGAAGTAACCAGAGGGACTTACAAAATTTATAAGTCGACGCGTAAATGACAACACAATCGCATAAAAACGAAAAACGACGAAAATGCCAACAATAGTCTACAAAGTACTTCAAAGTAAAAGTACATAACAAGTTATTAATGGATAATTATTTTTAGATACTAAAATATTTTTTTAGCCAATTAGTATAATAAAATATTAATTTCCTTATTAAACGTTTGTTGATAAATGTATGTTAATAGCCCACGCATGCAAATTATTAAAGATAACACATAGAAATAAGTTTAAAAAAAAAATATGTAAATCTATTAAGGTGATAAATTCATTAGCAGGTCTTCTTGGTTAACCTTTGTCTATCTGTTTTCTATTATAATAACTAAATGATTTTGGATAGTAATTGTAATATTCTTATCTTGTCATGTGCACACATTATTTCGTATACTATGTTTTATTATTCCATTCGGTGTGCCAATGGGTATACAGTGGTTTTAAAGAAAAAATTGTCTTGTCTTGTCTTGTCTTGTCTTGTCTTATATTGTCTTGCCTTATCTTGTCTTATCTTGTCTTGTCTTGCAACACATAATAATCATTCGCATGCTTGGTGGTATAATGATTAATTAAAAAAAGAAGAAGACGAGAAGAAGAAGAAGAAGAAGAAGAAGAAGAAGAAGAAGAACAACAACAACAACAACAACAACAACAACAACAACAACAACAACAACAACAACAACAACAACAAAAAAACTATGTCGTAAATTGGGAATGTTTTACTACATACCTAGGATGATTTTTTTTTTTTTTTTTTTATTGAAAATGTCCATCCATTATTTGATAGCAGTGTTAAGACAACCTAAAATTTCCCGAAGTTATATATATAATATACATCCAAACATTATTTCCTGCTTAGATTTTTTAGGAATAAACTAATCATGTAAATTGTTTAATTCTAAAATAACATTGAATTTTGTACCAATTATCTGTTTCCTATAAGTTTAAATACTGACACTATTATCATATTTATTGCATAGTTGTCGTTCACATACAATCTACAAATATGGAAATTATGATACTATATGTGACAGCACTTGTCAAGTTCTCGTGTGAATCTGGGATAACCAGTACACTCCTAATTGTTGAGTACTTTTAGACTATATATAAGTTTAGCATATCAACTGGTACTGTAAAATAGATATATATTTTCTGAAGGAAAAGTAAATTCTAGTTTTGTAAGTGTTAAATAATGATAGTATTTCATTTTATTGTATGATAGAGTTATAACTTTCTCTAAGTCTATATAGTATTAACGTTGGCTTAGTCAAGTATTGCCTTAAGAGCCTATTTTTACAATTTGATAAATCTTTGTGTTGCTTGATGAACCCAGTGTTGAAGACTACAGGAATTGAAAAAGATATATGTATGTTCCATAAGTTTATAGGCGGTAATTCAAATTCAGGTTAAAGAACGACAGGCCGCCATACAGAAAAACACCAATCCCATCAAAACTCCAGGGTAAAGTCAAGTGCGAGGGGGAGGGGAGGGGTACACTGAAATGCGACCAACCTTAGCGAAAGGTAGTGCGACGTAATCAGTCAAACAAACTTTATTAGATTAACTCGTAAAGGAACGATCGTTTTCATTTGGTCAATTCAAACCTTCGACCTCACACTGCGAAAATAGAACACGCGTACTATAAGTTGAATGGACTGATCAGTATTCACGTAACCGGTCAAGGTTGTTATAACCTTCCATCGTCGAAATCACGTACATGATTGTGTTCTTGATTATGCCATAGCAATTCTAGCTTTTATATACATGTGCATGTAAAATTCATTGAATTCATAATTTTGTTTCATAGTGAAATTTTAAACTTTAAATCTTAACAGGTTTCACATCGAAATATTTAATTCAACTGTCTCCTCTCAGTTGGTTCTGGATTAAGAAAGCTACCATTTTATTTTGATGGGAGTGGGGCCTTGGATGAAACATTTTGTTCTTTTTATTTAGTTGTAATCTCTGTCCTGTCTTTTTATTTTTAAGTCTATTTGGTCCTGCCTTTTTTTATTAGTTTGTCCGGATGTTTTTTACATAAATCGTCATCCGGCCTTTTTTGCCAAGTTGCTCATCCTGCCTTTTGAAATCTTTCGCAAGTTTTAGGTATTCAACTAAGAATAGTGTGATTTTTTTCTGATTCCTTTTACTTATTTTGAGAAAAAATCCCGAAATTCTAAGTAAATTCAGAACATGTAACCAATCATACTTTGTTTAGAGAAAAATGGAGATGGCAAACCATAGCACAGTGGAAGGAAGTGTACTTTATAAACTCCAGCGATATACTTAATGAATTTTATAATTAACTGTTTTGCTATTCTCGGTTGAAAAACGAACGTAAATTATATATTGTAAATATTTAAATAGTTACATAGAAAACAATCAGTTTTTAAAAGCGTGTTTATTCATTAAATGTATTGATAAAAAGGTAGGTCCCTTCTTGTACATGCATTCAGTCATCCTTATTAATAATTTCTTAATATTTCGTTTATCAGTTTATCTTACTTGTATGATTTTGTATTTCATTTTAAATACGCATGCATACTACACGTCACTTTGGCGGACAGTTCAACAATGTTATGCAAATCACTATTCTTACGGTATGAAATTAAAAGATAAGTTTTCAGCCAATTAAAATCGAAAACAGTACATATATATTGTTCCTTATAAACTACGATATTTCTCACAAGTATTTATTTATTTTTTAGTTCCACACATACAAAAGAAAAATCTTCGCCGATGTAACATTTCAATCCTTTTACACCAACATGCCTTCACTGAATTCATTTGAATTTCGTGGTGACCATGATAGTACATTGCATACTACGTCTTCATTCACGTGTACAAATGATACGATTATTGTTGTTTTGTTACTATATTTCGGGGACAATTTGCTCCGTTTATGATACGTAATTTCTGAATGACCAAACGCTTAGCTGCTGTGTAACGTTCTGTATACATGTTCGTTTTATAGCATGAAAACACTAAAAGAGGAATGTGCAACCCATCATAAATTATTGTAATTATTGTAATGGATCAGTATTATGAGATCCTTATTATAAGTAACTACGACATTGAAAGAAATTAAAAGTGGTTCCTTAATCATCCGTATAAAAGCGGCACATGCATTTTATTTTATCCTTATATTTTTCATAATGCGGTACAAGATAATTATGTTGCTGCAGTATAATATTTCGACACAACTATTTGAAATTCACAAAACATTTATTTAATTCTTTTGACCAAAGATTTGTAAACTATACATTGTCAAACCCTTGCTTTTACGTTCGTAGTAACATAGTACATTCCATAGTCAGTCACCTGTGTCAATTCACGTGCACACTACGATTGTTGTTGTATTTGAATCTTTCGGCCAATGAAATGAGACGTTACAAGTTGTTTGTTTGTGATACGCCAGAATGTTATCAATGAACTATCAAACGCTAAAGTTGACTGCATTTCAGTGTAAGTATTCCTTTTCTGTTTCCTTTTATGATATCGTTGTGTTACTGACACATGCTTAATTGTAAATAAGAATGGAATGTAATCCAAGATATAATTCATAACAAAAAGCATGTGTTTAAATACTTCAGATAAGTCCTAAGTCATTTAATCGCATATAGCTTAAAGCATAATTTTGATATTACATTAATGTTCGTGCTCACAGTTGTAATTCCGTCTGATGTCTGTGGATGTCTTCTTATCCAGACCCTCATAGTTAATCAGCGGCTTTGGAATATAAATCATCTCGAACTTTATACAAAATTATACATCGTTTAGGAAAAATACTTTTATGCTTTTGCTATCATGAGTTATACAAATTAGATATCAACAAAAGGAAGAAAGCAATGTTTTTGCTCAAATAAGGAAAAAAATAAATATATCAATGGAATGTCTATACAATAGGTAACAAAAGGTTTATTCCAATAAAATCAAAGTCTATATATAAAATAGGCCCTTCATTCCAAATAATTCCAATTGAAGTAAAAGTCATTCTATATCACGTTTGCTCCATATCATTTCCATTACCAGAAATACTCATTTTCTAAACTCTGATTTCTCATTTTAACGTTTTGTGGGCTAACTGGATTCCTGCATCTTTGAACTGATAAAGTAATTGTGACTGCTGGACATTTTTCAAACACCCGTTTTTATTCATATGTACATAATCCAACCCTGCCTAAAGAAATATATTAATTTATTATTTAAAAACAGTTATCGAAGCAGTCATAAGGAAGTTATCCCCATTAGAATGTTTATCCCTTAGCTCAACGTACTGACGTTGATTTTTATATGCCCAACAAACGCACAAATGACGTCAAATAACGTCGCCTAAAAGCAAACGCTTTGACGGAAAGATAACGATTAGAATCAAGCGTATTTGCCATGATACTACTGAATGATCGTGGTGTATGGTGTATTTTAAATCATACTGTAGTTTATGATTAAACTTCTACATGTGCTAGATGTAATATATATGAAATATGAAAAATTTATGCACATGCATGTAAATAGTAAAAATCGGTCACTACAATGTTTATGAATAAAAGGAACCATTTGTTAGGATATATAAAGCGTTTATCTCATGTAAAGTTTGTGTCAGTACACTCCGTTCTAATTCTAAGTATATTTGCAATGTATAATTTTTGCATAAAGACTTGTTTTGTAATAAAATAGATGTGTTCTTATGGAAAAGCTGAACTTTAATTTTGTAAGTATTATTAAAAAACTAAATTTCACTTCATAAATTTTATGTCAGAGTATTCATCATCTACAGATTTGAATCATACGTTTGGTCAGCCATCTCTTAATATGAGGAAAGTGCTACTTTGAATGCCAGCTTACCAAGACTATGTCCTACATATTGATTGATTGTTGGTTTGCTTAACGTCCAGTGGCAAATATTTCATGCATGTTCAGGACGAATGTCCTACATATAGTTTTTGTCTAAAATAATATAATAAGTTCAGATGGAAAATGTTAAGGGAACGATCATTGAACTTCAAAAGGCAGGATGGAATATGTTTTTTTTTTCTTCAAAAATATTCTGATTCCCAAATTGATGAAAAAAAAATATTCTAATCAAGCAGAGGAAAAAAAAAAATATTCTGAATCCAGATTATCCCCAAACCTTCTAGTGTTAATTTTTGACCAAATAATTTTGAATGATAGCGTTGAAGCCCTTTGCGTGAAAAAAAAAATCTAACTCAAACAAAAAACCATACCCCCCGCCCTTTTGAATCCGGGTCCGTTTGCCCCAAAACACGTTCGCGCCCATTCACGTTCGCCCCCTTTCACTTTCGCACCCCACACGTTCGCACCCTTTTTATTGGTTTTGTGTTTAAAAAGTAATTTGTAATCGAGTTTTGGTAAGTCTATTGCTATATTTTTTTTTTTTTTTTCATTATTTCGAAATAAAGTGAGATTCTGACAACGTTTTGTTTTATGTTTAATAAATCTTAATCACGTTTTGGTCAGTGTATTGCTATATTTTTTTTTTCGTTGTTTCAAAACAAAGTGAGCTCAAAGGGGCAAAGCTGTTAAAAACAATTATCTTTCGTGTTTTTCATTTAAAATCTTCAATGTTTTACTCATCCCAAGCTAAATACATGCAGTATTTACATCAAAGGAAGTTAAAACAACAATCATGATTTTCAAACACGAAATGATACCAAATTTAGCTGTGTATAAATACTAATTAGCAGTATTCATACATAATTAACATTTAACAATTAACCATCAAATTGATAAAAAAGAAAAAAAAAACATTTCATATAATAATTCCCTATTGTCATTCAGGAAAATATAATTTTTTTGGTATATACATTTAAAAAATTATCTAATAATTCAACTGGAATTTGAATAAAAATTGGGTGCGAACGGACCTAGGGGGCGAACGTGTGAGGTGCGAATGTGTAAGGTGCGAACGTGTATTGGGCGCGAACGGACCTGGTACCCGCCCTTTTGAAGCTAAATGGTTGCACCCTTATTGTCCATATTGTTTTCTGCTGAAAATAAATTTATTGGTGAGTTATCTAAATGACAATGCTTACATTCATTATCTTGTGCCATTTGCAAATCCATTTTTCTTTCTTTGCAAATTTTACTAAATTTTAAACAATAAGACATTTGTTTAACTTGAAAACTATGAATACTGTTATACAATCCATAACTTTATTTAATTAATTTTTTGTTGATTTTCATGAAAGGTGAAGGATTTGGAATATCTTTTTCATCAATATCTAAAAGTTGTAGCTGTTTATTTTATTTAGTATTGCAAACAACGCTTTCTGTTTGTTGAATTATTTTTACTTTCTAAATTAGCTGGATGTTCATACATGTATTGTATTCCCAGTTTTCTGCATCTCATATATATGTGATCAGCAAGAGGATCATACTGATTGTTAAAAGAAGAGTTTGAATTTATAGTGAGCCTGTTTAGAATATTGTTTTGATCAGGTTTTTCATTTTCATCTAAGCCTAAGGAACCATAAATAGGATTGTTAAGTTGATAATCTAAAGGTTTTGCTATTTCCTTGGATGCTCAGCAGTATTAATGTATTCCTGATCATCTTCTGTTTGTGGGTTTCTACATCCATTTCATGTACTAATTCAGAGTCAGTTATATGTCATTTCTTCCATTTTGGTTTTTCGCTGTTTTTTTTTTTTTTTTGTGGTCCACTTACTTTTCAAGTTTTTATACGACGGCAAAATAAAATTGAGAATCGAAATGGGGAATATGTCAAAAATTTGCTTTCTTATAATGCTATCATGTCTTCGTTGTGGTCTGAAGACACATTTGGTTTCCGCACAATAACCTTAGTTTAAGTGAATGGATCTCTATGTAATTGTACCAGAAGGTTCAGTACACAAAAGGAAGGTTAAAATTGATTTTGGGGGTTATGATACTAACAGTTTAGGATTCAGGGGCAAAAATCAAGCATTTTTGTATTTTCAAGACAATCACTTCTGTTTTTCTTCAAGATTTTTAAAAATTTCAAATTTTTTCAAACATTTTTCGGGCCTTTTTTCTATAATTTTTGGGGTTTTTCTCCAAAAATTTCAAATTTTTACATTGATTATTTCTCATTTATATATAAATGCAACAAATTCTGATACGTGTATGGCAGACGATATACACCAAAAAAGGGTGTGTTAATTATTTTATCGGTAATTTGTGCATTTTTTCTTTTATATGTACTCCCTGATAATGTCAGTATTAGTCGACTGGTCATGATAAAAAAATATAATAGGGTCAGTTCGCAATTGAGATGTGCGAGTGCACTGCAAATGGATCTACTTTCCCTTTAATTCACAAAATTGCACATGATCTTTTCGCAGAAACGCACGAGTTATTCCGTGAATGAACCACTTGTCATTGTTTCAAACTTTCAGTAATTAAAAGTCTGTTTAGCCTTTTTGAACAATTCACTGATTGTGTGAAAATTTGAACAGAAAATGTACTAAAAACCTGATAAAATTGCGTTATCTGCAGAATTATTGATAGTTTTCCTTACTATCCACAAGGACATATGGCATACATATTGTCCATGCTATTCCGATCTGAGTTTTCATTCATAAATAGTCTGGCATGGATGGTGCTGTTCCAAGTTGTCTTCTATTTCTGTTTCTTGAGAAGTATTTGTTCAACCTGTTCAGCTCTATAAAGTGTTACAATTCATATTTAGACGCAACACATAAATAGTGACCAAAACGGTACCGCTTTCCCATAAGACTAAGAGAAGCTAGAAAAAAAAAATGAAATGTACACATTTTCATCAGTTTCAAAGCTGGCATATAAAAATAAGAAGATGTGGTACGATTGCAAATGAGACAACTCTCAAGCAGAGACCAAATGACATAGAATTTAACAACTATAGGTTCTGTAGGATGAGCTAAACCCATACCCTATAGTCATCTATAAAAGGCCTCGAAATGACAAATGTAAAACCATTTGAAACGAATGTCTTATTGAGATTTCTTAACAATTTGAAAAATCTTCGTATCGTCCGCGAGAAGCGAGTGTCTGAGTGGGGTTAACAGAATAGAGAAATAACCAATAAAAATAACGAAAAAAGGGGCAAAATCAATTTTAAAAAATGGAGAATAAATAGGTGCTAAATATAAGAATAACGGGCAAAGAATACAGAATACAGTATAGACAACGGAATCGCCCATCCAGTACTCCCATATATTTTTTGTTTCATATAGCGGCCAATTAAAACATATATTTAAGAAGGACTAGCAACACCGTGCAACAAAAAAAAAAACGAAAAAGGCAAAAGGCAAAAAGTGATTTATAAAATAATTTTTAAAAGACCTAAAAAAATGAGCAGAATATACATGTATTGTATCCAAACCCAGGGTAAACTCAAGTGGAAGCAGTTCCATTTCATTAGTAACACTGTCTTGTTACTGTTAAGGAGTTTGATTGTAATTAGGAAAGATTTGTATTCGAAGATATAATCTATAACAAAATCGTTCGGAAAGCATGATAATGATTCGGGGATTTCAAAATGGGAATATAAATAAATACATGTAGGTATTTTTACCCTACTGAAATGTCTTGTGTACCGCCTGACACTGAAAAGACAAGTTCAGATAGTTCTTAAATATTACTAAACGAAAGTTTTAAATGTCCTGTATTATTGCCAATTTGGATATGATTAATGTTTTGTCTACAAAAGTTATTCCTTCTGGTATCTGTAAATGTCTTTTCTACATTTTGTAAATATAAATATCCAACTAAATCGAATAACACATAGCTTAATATCAATTTTCTAATTTTAATCGGCGGTTCTGAAAATTCTTTTTCTTAAACTTTTATAAATTATCCATCGGACTTTTGGGCAAAATATGAAATCATCTGTGTTTCTATGTTTCGGCCTAATGTATGAACATGAAATCTAGACTGTGTTACCTTTTCTGTTACATATTTTTGCCATTTGCTTTATTGGAATATATCTTTCATTGATTGTTTTATCATGGTTTTCTGGACTGCCAACTGGTCAGGAGTTATATTCCTAATTTTAAACAAAATAATTCAAATATGAATGAAGATCCTTTTGATCAAATGTCTTTCATTTTGTATACAGTAAATTCAGAAATTATTGCGAGAATTTATTATTGCGATTATTGAAGAAAAGACAAGAATGCGAGATTAATTATTGCGATTTCAAGAAAATCTGCATACAGATATATGTATCAGATATCAGAATGCGAGTTCTTATTATTGCTATACTCACCAATTCGCATTATTTGCAATTATTATAATAAAAACCTCGCAATAATTTCTGAATTTACAGTACTGCTAATGTCATTTGACAATCACACTGGAATTTGGTTCTTTGTTTATGTTCCTTTTTGGTGATATAGCTCCTGGCGTATATGCGTGTTTGTGCGTCCCTGATTTTCAGGTGTTTGTGTTTGAGTGTTCCTGGTGAGGGTCACGGGGGTGGGGGAGGGTCTCTTCCTATATGAAGGTATATACATATGTGCCGCTGGAATGGGTCCGTTTTTTGATACGTCAAATATATCAATGGGGTGCAATTTTACCGAGGAAATATATTAATAGGTAGTAATTGACCAATTGTGATATATCAATGGGTCATAATTTTTTAGTTTATTACTATTTGAGCTGATAAATATATGAATGGGTTAAGATTTCGCTGTGAAATATATGTATAGGTAGGGATTTCACAATTATTCAATATATGAATGGGGGTGTTTTTCAAATACCAGCTGCACAACTGTACCCAAAATCCCATGTTGAGACCCCAGTGGTGAAGGCCCAGATCGGGAGGTATCGCTTCAAATGACGAAATTTATAGTGTTTGATTTCATTGAATGGCTATTGTGGTTATAATCTGTACCTCCCTTTGAGAAGGTTAAATTGTGAAGTACAATTCAAATCCTTAATGGCAACTTTTTTTATTTATTGCCAAAACATTTCTCATAAAATTCGTATCAATTTTAGAAAAATATGGGATATAAATTCAGCTTTCATCTATATAATTTTGATTATTAATACTTTGTATTTTTGAAGATTTATAGAACTCAAAAGGACTATAATATGAGATAGGTGTTTTCAAATGAGTTCCTGAAGGCTATTGGTTTTTAACATTTTAATTTACTTGTACCACTACCGATCGTTTACGAAATTTTGTGTAGTCTAGGGGTTAGAAGAACCCGATCGCCCTTGTCACCCCCCCCCACCCCCACGAGTTCATCTCCAACTTTTGTTGCTGTGTTCGTGTTGTCTATGGAGTGTTTCAGGCTTGTTCCCTATCTATTCTGCCATTTCTCAATTTACTATGATGACATTAAAGGAGTATGGCCACGAAGTGCCAATATTGGCCCTGTGAGGTGACAAAAAATAAAAGAGAAATAAGGTGGATCCTTTATAGCTAAAACATATCTACGTACACCGTTATTTGTTATTATAGTATAAAATCATATTTTTGTGACGTCATTAATGTGACGTAATACCCGGAATCAAACCGGAACGCTCAAAATGTCCAAATTCTTAAAGAATTTCACACTTCCTGGTTAAATTTCGCATTGGCCACAGGCCTCGACCAAAGTAATTTTACTCTTATTTTGATTGTTTGACACTTTGACTCAGTTTGCAACAATATTTAGCGTGGTCGAGGCCTGTGGCCACATCGAAAATTTAACTTTGCTAACAAGCAAATCCTGATTCAACGCCGCCATTTCCGAGGTACGATAGATTCTGTGACGAAATAACTGTTCCAAGAACTTGTACAATTGCTATAAATGGAATAAATTCTATAATTTATTATTTTCTTATTTATAACATACAAAAAAGAAGAAAATGGAATAACAAGTCTTTGTTTTTAGCGAAGCTTCGTTAATCGCCGATCCGGCGAGTTTTTTAAACACGGATAGATACGTCCTCATATCTGCTTTTATTAGAACACAAGACAAATTGGTGGAAATAAAAATTATGAATTTGCAAATTATTTTAAAGTTCATTTCCACGTTATTAATTAATTTTGTAATAATTAGCCCGGTCTGTGCTATTGCACAAAAATATGACAGTTTTAAATTAGAGCCGTAGTTTTTTCCCGTAAAATTCTACATTCAGCAGATCGATATGGGTGTCAACATAAAAATTTAATACAAATTTCCTTTTAGATACACGTATTTTGTTTTTCAAAGACGATATCGTCGAAATGTAACCTCCGCGGAATATAATTTAATGTTGACGCTTTGATGAAGTGCTTTCTTTCACGTCCGCATTTTCTATCATGTATGGCATGCCAAGTTAACATTTTAAATAATTACTACGGATGGTGTAAATAAATTACAGAACTATGAACAATAACATACATAGAAAATCGTAGGACATAAGAAGAAACCACGTGAGAATTTTGATATCATATTGCACAGTGGTCAAATAAGCTTTTCAATATTTCTTTGATTAAAATAAAAATAACGACGCCATGAGAGGGCATGGTGTATACTGTCCGTGACACTCAACCAGAACAAATTTTTTTTTTCAATGAAAACTGAAATAAAGATGAAACAAAACTATCCGACACAATCATGTAGCTTGGGTAACTTCAAATAAATATCTGATATTCACGCGGGATAGCGTGCATTATTGGTCAGAATGCATACAAGGAGCAATTGTTTATTTGGTCCCTTTTTAGTGGTCTCTTTTAAATTTGAGTGAGACTATGTTAAAAGCGACCAACAAAAATGGCTGCTTACTATGAATAAATAATCTATGAGATATTTTTACATTTCTGATTTTTTCGTTTTTTGTGGTGGCCCGAGGTTCGTGTTCAATCTGTAGTTACCTGTTTTTATATTTTTTTATTGCAGTTTTTTTGTCGCCTCTATATGTTCATGGTGTTGTATGATTTTATTGGTCTTATGATTCTTTATTCCCCCAAACCCCTTTGGAGAATTTTCTCTTATGTTCAATGACAACACATGCAATTTCTTGTTTCCTTTTTGAAATAGATAAATAGATTCTCTAAATTGCTCTCCGTCATAAATATGCATGAAGTATTTGCCACTGGACGTTCGTCAAACAACTATCAATCATATCTCCTCTAAAGTTACAGTACAATAATGACTTTAAACATAATTAAATAAATGATTAAAGATTTTAAAATCTTTTGAGAAGATATTTACGCGTCTATTATTTCACTTTTTGGGAAAAAAAGAAAAAAGAAGAATACTGAATATCAAAGAAACACACCATTTTACTACATGAGTTGTTTGTCTCATGATGATGGATGACTATTAGTTAGATGCATATTCCGGACGAGAACATGTTAATTTGCGCACATTGCCTCTAGACTCTGGTATCTAGGGTATACAAGACATAATCTGGACATCACACATGGAGTCCAGAATTGAGGAGCTTCTCTTGAAGATGCAGCATTTATTCCACATGCCATGGAAGAAAGTGACAGTGAGCATAGTGTAGTTGAAGAAAAGAATATTAATTTTGTCATTGTTAGGTAGCTGTAACGTTGGCGTTTATCTCAGTATTCCTCTTGCTCATCTTTTTGAAACCTTTTTGTTTATATCGTACTTTTTGCAACTAAGCAATCTTTTTGAAAACTCTTAAAACATTTTTACAGGTTAATATAACATATCCATGAGAAATAGTTCTCATTTCATTTCACTTTAAAGAAAACAAACATTGTGGAGAGTTGTCTCATTGGCAATCATACCACGTCTCCTTTTTATATATAGACGAAAATAATTGATCTTGTATATTAATTATAGTTATAGATAATACATTACTTGAATGGACGCAGCTTACATACACTTATATCGTTACAATCAACGCCAAATTAAAAAAAAACTGATATTCATGGATTTTTATTAGTTTTAAGATGAATCCATGCACGTCATTCGGTATCTGGTTGAAAATCTTCTTTGCAATAATATCACATCTTCTTTTTTTCATACGGATTGAGGCATGAATCTGATTAATTTGACCAAATGATAATAAAAATGAAAACAAAGTACACTCGAACTTTTTCAAGATAATAATGATAGTTGTATGTGGAATACCGGAACACTTTAACCACGAGCAAGACTATTTAAGATTACAAGATAAACGCTAGTTAAGAATAAATTGACAATTGTGAAAACCTTAAAAAAGAATTTCAGTTTAAAACTTAAAGGTCAAATTTATGTTCACCGATTTGACTCAAATTCTCATATTCGACTTATAACATACTAAAACGTATATCCAAATTAAAAAGTATATAATAAACAATTTACGATGCATAGACTCGATAGTATGTATCAGTATTTCGTGTGTATTTTAGTCTAGACGCCATCTAATTAACCATCGAGGCGACCTTCTGAAGACTGCCGACGGTCATCTTACCCGATATAAACATAAACAAAGATATAAATAGATAGCAAACTCGTGCAATTGGATCTTTCTAGGTCTGTTTGATTTGATATTATAGGGTAAATCAATATGTTAATAATCATTTTACCTGTATAAGAATGAGTTTTGTAGATCGAATCAGTCAACCAAATGGTTTACCCTTGTTTCACTTCCAATGTTGACATTCTTTTTCTTTTAATACCTGAACAGGCCTAGTTCATGCGTAACCCATCTCTAGCTAAGGGGATCAATTGAACTTCACATGAATACGGATTTAATGAGGTCGAATTATCCACTTGCAAGTGAATAATTCATTAACGATGTCTCTTTGCTTATTTTGACAAAACTGAACTAAACAGGCTGCGAAAAGCGAATTATTATTTCACTATTTCACTTTCATTAATGATTGAACAAAAAAATCTTTCTATATCTCGTAGCTTATGCCCCTTTAACGAGAACACGAATCATAGAATAATAAAAGTATTTGTTCTTTTAAAACGTAATTGATAGAAATATGCAAAAGTCGGAGAGATTTAATTGAATATAGCTAAATCGCTAAATGAAATCGTCCACAATGGACAACTGAAAATAAATATTCTGTCAAATTTTTGAGTTTTTTAAACTAGGCAGTGGCTATTTTGCCGCCGCCGGCAAAATAGAAAATATGCTATGTTGTCGTCTTTCATTAAAATATCTTAATTAAAACAAGCAAAATAGCATATTTCGACAGCAATGACTATTTTTCCGGCGCCGGCAATATAGTGAATTTGTTATTTTGCCGGTTCTTTGTAAAGAGTGATTTTTGATATTTACTTGTGAAAAATACAACGAAAATGTGCATTATCAACACAAAAGAATCAAATTATTATTCGACATATAGTTGAATAAGATAAATGTCACAATATTTCAGATACATTTAATCGTTTAAAAACATTTATGAGTCCAAGTGAAAATAAGAATTTGTAAAAAGGAATAAAAATAAAAACTATTGAGCATCCATTTGTAGCAATGAAATCATATCAAAACATGTAGTTGAAATTACTTCTAAAATCAGTCTAATGCTACATGTATGCATAAGAATAAAAACTCAGATTTTTAAACTATGCTGTAAAAAAAAAATGAAAGACAAAAATCTCATAGCATATCGATTTGATAAAAACGTTATACAGTCTAAAAAATCAATCACATATTTTCAAAATCAAAAATGTTTAAATTAGATTTAGTTTTGAAATAATAGTCAGTTTTGAATTGCATATCTGTAAACAAAATCTTTTTTACTGGCATGCTGGCTTCCGCTTACCGAGTGTTGGCAAAATAGCATATTTCCAATTTTGACAGCGCCGGCAAAATAGCCACTGCCTTTAAACTATTACTTTGTCTAGTAAAAAAGTTCTGGGAAAATATAAAAAGGATTCATTGAATCATTTGAAAGAATTATATTTCAATTTTTACAGATGACTACATATTTCATGCGCTTTAGGTACAATTAGAGATAGTAGTACTATGTAATGTGGTCAGTGACGT
Organism: Mytilus coruscus; assembly: GCA_017311375.1. Lineage (NCBI taxonomy): Eukaryota > Metazoa > Mollusca > Bivalvia > Mytilida > Mytilidae > Mytilus > Mytilus coruscus. The sequence continues at coordinate 29,555,153 of CM029608.1, read as the reverse complement.
ATGAATGGCAGTATTATATGAAATTATTGTTCATTCAAGTGTTTAATTCTGAATGTTGCTTTGAGAGTAAGCATGTAATCCTCCGGAGTGAGAATGATGTTTATGAGTGCACGTGTGGTTCTGGTGTCTGATGACTTTTGTACAATTATAATGTGTTCTATGATTATTGAAGTACATGTAAAGCTATGTACTGTCTATACACAATGTTTATCTTTATCTGTGTTTTCATCTTTTACTTCTTTACTAGAAATTAAAGTTTTCTGTGTTTAAGTCAGTCTCGGTTTTCTTTCCATATACAAATAAGATGATGTGGTGTGATCAACTATCCTAATACTTTTTTACGACTGTACTTCGCTCGCCAAGATATTTTACAGCTTTCAATCTAAATTCCTTTAAAATCTAATCTAATCTAAATTATGTTTGTTTACATAGTCTCTGTAATTTCTATTTCGTGAATATCGAGTATTCGGGCCACTTATACATAATTTAATTGAAGCGCTTATGTGCAGCTTAAACCTTATAATATTAGTAAGTTTCTTTAATAGAGTTAAAACAAAACAAGATATATGGACGAGATTCAAGAAATATTTTGTAAAAAAAATCTTGTGGTAAAATGATTATAAAGTTACTAGAACGTTAATGAAAACAATTTTAACGTTACGCGCAAATGGCTAAAATACCATTGTACCTTGGTCTTTTCTGACGCCATGGAAAATTATACAAACACAGTAACAAGTCTAATGGTTATCGTTTTATTAACTACACTAGTTAGTGATCCTTCTGCAGTGATTTCGTCAATTTCTGAGACAGGGCCGTTTTAACCCTTCGTGGCCCTACTCCTTTTCCTACAAGTTTTGCCAAATACAGCTAAAGTAATCTATTCTTGAGGTAGAAAAGCCTTAGTATTTCAAAATTAAAAATTAAATTCAAAGAATAAAGTGTTGAAGGCTTATTGTTTGTATCTTTTATTGTCTATATTAAAAATGTATCCACAATTATTGTAGACTTTTGCAGTTATACAGCTTGTACATCTAGTAAATAACCTGTATTGTTGAAGAGCATAAAAATGTTGAGACTAAGACAAATACATGTTAATTTCTTTTTATTCTTATTTTTTCCCTTTTTTTAGGGGGGAGGGGTTATTTTTTTGTCTTGTAGGATATCTTTCACATTTACATATACCCCACATTTCTTTTCATTTATATGAAAATATTTGCACGTAGCTTTCAATTTTCTAAAAATAAATTTAAGTTTCATATTTTAACATTACACTTAAGCAAAGTGTTGATACTTGGATAACTTCCCGTCAATGAATATGCTATCTCAAGTGGTAGTCTCTTCCGTGTACTATCTATATTTAAATATATTGTCGACGAAATTAAACTCCCAATATGAAAAAAACTATCTTCCAATATGAAAATTACTATCTTCTAATATGAAAATTATATTCTTCTCAAATGAAAATAATTATCTACTCATATGGAATTAAGTATCGCCCCATATGGAATTAAGTATCGTCCCATATGCATATCATTATCTCCCCATATGAAATTTATTATCTTCCAATATGAAAATTATATTGTACTCAAATGAAAATAATTATCTACGCATATGGTATTATGAATCTCCCCATATGGAATTAAGTATCGCCCCATATGAAAATTATTATCTTCCAATATGGAATAATTATTTCCCCGTTTATAGATTAACATCTTTGATAACTTATGCGATCGTCCATCAATAATTATTGCCAAATATGTCGATTTCCAGACTTTAACTATTGATGCTGCATATCACTTAAACTGGTCCGCCATTCCATCTAAATCGCCGCCCCGAAGTGTAGCGATAAGTGACCGCGTTTTTAAGCCTTGATACTGACCTTAGTTAAGAACCATTTGTTCTAGAAGAGATAGTGTTGGATTTTATTGAAATCTCGAAATAAATGCTTCATGAAACCATGGAAGTATTAATACTTCCGTGATGAAACTAACCACTTCACAGTTGTCAATATTTAAAAAAAAAAACATTTATATAATAAATTAGGGCAGCAGAGATCGATGTAGGTCGTTGTTATGGTTTACAACTTCAATACATGTACATTTACAGTATATTTATTTTTATTTTTAAGCAGCGTATATAAGATAAAGAAAAAAGTATATATGAGGTTCTGGGTGGGGTATGCAGAATAGAGTATAATGGGCCAATACTACAGACTGTATACCGAAAAATGGGCCAAAAAAAAAATAGAAAAAATTAGGACAAAAAAAAAATAGAGAAAATAGGGCAAAAAAGAGAATAATGGGGGCCTAAAATGTATAGAATTGAGAATATTATGCAAAATTTATAAAGAAATTAAATGAAAATGGTTTAAAAAGTAAAAATACAGAAATGAAGAACACCACCAACCAGACCCTCTTTTTGATTGTTTAATGTATATTTTAGATTCCGTTTAGCATTTCAGATTCCGTGTATCATTTCAGGTGATATTTGACGAAGATAAAAACTGGACATGGAGAATTTCCCACCTTTGACACCAATAATTGACACCCTTCGAGGATTGACAATAAAACTACAGGAAGGTTCAGACTACATAGACGAGGTGCAAAGAAATTTTGTATGTAATTATGAATAAAATGCTCATAATTATATATATATATATATATATATAGAGAAGTCTATAAAAGGACCAACCAGCAAATTTACTATGTACCGGATCGTCTAGAATAGACGATACTGTGCAGATAAGGAAAAATTATATAAGTCTAAAATTTGCACAACGATACTAACTAATATAAGATGGTATTATACGAAGATGTTGTTATTAAATCGTGTTGACAAATATTTCGGCTTAACAAATAGCCTTCTTCGGTGTCAATGAGTTTAACAATACTGATTGTAGGTTAAAATAGATCAATAATACAGGTAAGTTTTAATCTATTGATTTTAATCCATAATCTCGAACATCATAATATAAACAAAACTCGATACTCTAATATACGTGACTGTGTATATTTACATTCCAAAATGAGTGAAAAACAAAACTTAGTATTTCTTATTGATGCCGTTTGGATGATGTACATTTAGTTCCTTTATCCAAAAGCTTTCCCGAACCTGTCGCTGGGCATCACTCCAGTGAATGTTCTGTTCAATCACTAGGATTTTCATGCGATTAAAGTCATTAAGTTTGTGACCTGATTGTCTGAAATGCTGAGAAACTGGGAGAAGTGGTTTCTTAGAGATATCACTCCTATGGCCATTGAGGCGTTTGTGGAAAGGCTGCTTTGACTCACCAACATATTGGAGCCACAAACCGAACATTCCAGTATGTAAATAACGTTCATACTTTTGCAAGTAACATTGCAAAATATCTATAGTTATTTTCGGTTGCCTTACTGTGAAATGTTGATGAATGCTGCATCTGTAGGCAGCATTTGCAGCGTTTTCCTCACACGAACGACATTCTCAGAAGAATTTCTACAAACAAATAGACCAAAAGGAATATAAGTTTTATGAAAAATAAACTGAGAGTCTAGATTGGGAGTCTTTATTCATGTACAGTATTCTTTAACCCATTTAATCTTCTGTTTTCCTTGTTAATCTCTATTCTTCATTCTTTCTTTTCCATTATTATCTGTTGAGACAAACCCACCAATAACATTTAAAACAAGACCTATGATGTTTTAAATCATTATATAAATTTCATATACAAAATTGATAAAACCCAAAACAAAGAAAAATCATTTTATTTCAGTTATTCATCTCAAAGTCGAAGTGAGGATTCCATCACGAAACTAAAGATAATACATTTAAATGCAAATGTGGGCACATCAAGACACCCATAGGGCACATCAAGACACCCATAGGGCAAATCAAGACACCCATAGGGCACATCAAGACACCCATAGGGCACATCAAGACACCCATAGGGCACATCAAGACACCCATAGGGCACATCAAGACACCCATAGGGCACATCAAGACACCCATAGGGCACATCAAGACACCCATAGGGCACATCAAGACACCCATAGGGCAAATATCAAGACACCCATAGGGCACATCAAGACACCCATAGGGCACATCAAGACACCCATAGGGCACATCAAGACACTCATAGGGCACATCAAGACACCCATAGGGCACATCAAGACACCCATAGGGCACATCAAGACACCCATAGGGCACATCAAGACACCCATAGGGCACATCAAGACACCCATAGGGCACATCAAGACACTCATAGGGCACATCAAGACACCCATAGGGCACATCAAGACACCCATAGGGCACATCAAGACACCCATAGGGCAAATATCAAGACACCCATAGGGCACATCAAGACACCCATAGGGCACATCAAGACACCCATAGGGCACATCAAGACACCCATAGGGCACATCAAGACACCCATAGGGCACATCAAGACACCCATAGGGCACATCAAGACACCCATAGGGCACATCAAGACACCCATAGGGCACATCAAGACACCCATAGGGCACATCAAGACACCCATAGGGCACATCAAGACACCCATAGGGCACATCAAGACACCCATAGGGCACATCAAGACACCCATAGGGCACATCAAGACACCCATAGGGCACATAGGGCAAATCAAGACACCCATAGGGCACATCAAGACACCCATAGGGCACATCAAGACACCCATAGGGCACATCAAGACACCCATAGGGCACATCAAGACACCCATAGGGCAAATATCAAGACACCCATAGGGCAAATATCAAGACACCCATAGGGCACATCAAGACACCCATAGGGCACATCAAGACACCCATAGGGCAAATATCAAGACACCCATAGGGACACACATCAAGACACCCATAGGGCACATCAAGACACCCATAGGGCACATCAAGACACCCATAGGGCACATCAAGACACCCATAGGGCACATCAAGACACCCATAGGGCACATCAAGACACCCATAGGGCACATCAAGACACCCATAGGGCACATCAAGACACCATAGGGCATAGGGCACATCAAGACACCCATAGGGCACATCAAGACACCCATAGGGCATATCAAGACACCCATAGGGCAAATATCAAGACACTCATAGGGCACATCAAGACACTCATAGGGCACATCAAGACACCCATAGGGCACATCAAGACACCCATAGGGCACATCAAGACACCCATAGGGCACATCAAGACACCCATAGGGCACATCAAGACACCCATAGGGCACATCAAGACACCCATAGGGCACATCAAGACACCCATAGGGCACATCAAGACACCCATAGGGCACATAGGGCATCAAGACACCCATAGGGCACATCAAGACACCCATAGGGCACATCAAGACACCCATAGGGCACATCAAGACACCCATAGGGCACATCAAGACACCCATATCAAGACACCCATAGAATTTCTACAAACAAATAGACCAAAAGGGAATATAAGTTTTATGAAAAATAAACTGAGAGTCTAGATTGGGAGTCTTTATTCATGTACAGTATTCTTTAACCCATTTAATCTTCTGTTTTCCCTTGTTAATCTCTATTCTTCATTCTTTCTTTTTCCATTATTATCTGTTGAGACAAACCCCACCAATAACATTTAAAACAAGACCTATGATGTTTTAAATCATTATATAAATTTCATATACAAAATTGATAAAACCCAAAACAAAGAAAAATCATTTTTATTTCAGTTATTCATCTCAAAGTCGAAGTGAGGATTCCATCACGAAACTAAAGATAATACATTTAAATGCAAATGTGATCGACATTTAAACGGGGATTTAGTGTATATGAAAACTAATTTAAATGTGTTGTCCCAAGTTAAGAACCACGTCAGTTGCTATCTTTAGCATTGTCGAAATATTTCTGTTCTATAAGGAAATATTTGTTGATGACAGATAATTAATAATATCCGTTAAATCGATTTACTTTTGTATCTCGACTTTAGAGCGTATTATATATTCCATACTTATACAGGACGAGAACAGATACATTAATTTAATAAGTAGTTTCTGCAAATGGGATCAATCGAGGTGAAGAACGGGAAACTTTACATCCATAATTTTGCCTTCAAACAGGCCATCTACAGTCTGCAAGAATTGTTCCGAGGGTATTAAACAGTAGGAGAAAGTGGCATTTCGACAGAACGTGACTGTGTATTTAAATATCCAACATACATGTAACAAACGGACACTCTTCTCTAGCTTGTGTTTTACTGATAGAGGGGTATTGTCCATGAGAATAGTCCAGACTATACTAATTTACACAAGACAACCCTTTAGGTAATTAAACGAAAAAAGGTTAAGTTTAAACTTAAAAGTGTTTTTCCAAAAATCGAGTTGATTTCTGATAAATGTAAAGAAAACCCTTCTTACGAAGTTTATTGGATATTCATATTAAAATTCAACCAGTGTTGTTATTATAACATATAAAATTCGGTTAAAAAACGAAAAAAAGGTTAAGTTTAAACTTAAAGTTTTTGCAAAAATTCGAGTTGATTTCTGATAAATGTAAAGAAAAACCTTCTTTCGAAGTTTACTGGATATCCATATTTAAATTCAACCAGTGTTGTTATTATAATACATAAAATTCGGTTACAAAAATTTCTTCGGATTTGTATTGAATCGGTTTTTAGATGAAGTTTATCCCTAGAGTGGGCTGGAATCCTGTAAAATGAACAATATGTTTTCCATGATGTGCGCAACACTAGTGTACAATGTATGAAATAATGCCCTTAAAGAGGGTCTGCATGGGAAAAGGGGGTCCTTCATTTCTGTATTCTTTAATTTTTTAGCCATTTTTCTCTATTTTTTTATACTTTTTACCCATTGTTCTCTATTCTTTATATTTTAGCACCCGATTATTTTCTATTCTTTATTTTTTTAGCCTATTTTTCTCTATATTTTGTTTTAGCCTATTTTTCTCTATTCTTTATTATTTTAGCCATTTATTCTGCACTTTTTGCCCATTATTCTCTATTCTGTATACCCCATCCAGACCCTCATTACTGTTGCTCGTCCTTGGTGTTTTGTCAAATATCTTCTTGAAAATTTGAATTTTTTTTCATATAATAATTTTTCGGCACGATGACAAAAAAATAAAATAAGATAAACAAAATGAATGAAAAAAACTGGTCAATTGTCCAGATAATTGTTCTGTATATTACGGATTACAAAATTTCTAGAGCAGGTTTATGTACTACCATTTTAAGTCACCATATAAAAATAAGGAGACGCGGATTGATTGTAAAGTTTTTCAATCAAAGGTAACCCTAATTTAGTCAAATAGTCATTTCTAAAACCATTGTGGACAGCAAAGATATAGTCAACACGTGTGAACCCCCTTTCTCCCCCCTCACCCCCTGAAAAGCGGAGAAACAGCAAACAAAATCTAACTTCGAATTATTTTCCTTTGTCGTAATGAATTAGGAAAACTAATTATCGTTGGAAATATTTATTATTCTAATTTTTCTTATATTTTTCTAGGGTTTACAGAAACTACAGAGTCGTAGAATGATTAATATGTTATCAACATCTTTAAAATCCAGAGTAAAGAAACGCAAAGAAAGTGGGGTACAGAAAGCACTTAAAAAGGTAGAAAGTCATATTCGAAGATATTTTTAAAACGTAAAAACCATTATAAAAATCAAATTTAAGAAATAACAGTAGTGTATCTGAACAGTTGCCACCTCGGACCCAAACGATTAAAGTTGATATTTGTGACTGTCAAATCCCAATTGACGGTGGCAACACTGCACATATAGTATGTTATGCCCATTACAGAGACATATTCGTGCAATATTGAAAACAATACATCTAAAATATAATTTCTTATATATTATGAAACAGAGTGAAGGAAACAAATACTCATTATTATTATTATTATCATTATTATTATTTAATCTATTTATTTCGTTTAAAAATTAATTTCAGCTTCATTCGATGTTTTTAAGATCACATAAACGCTTTACGAGAGCTAAACGACTTCTGATGCATGTTTACAAAAACGAAACTGAATTTCTAAGTGAGGGTACCAGATTCAACGATCTGCTGCCAAAAGTAAATTCCATTCTGCAGGATCTTGAAATTGCTATCGACGAATCAAATACAAGAAGGAAATTTAACAATGAAAACAGTTCTGCTGAAACTTACACGACTAAAATCTCAGACAAAATCGATCATGCCAGAAATAGTACTGATGATGAAAGTGAAAGTAGCTCATCAAGTGATGATTCAGAAGATGAAAGTAAAGATGAAGTGGATGACAATAGTGACGATTACATGACATACCGTTCAAGAGACAGATATGGTCGTTGGCAAGAAGATTTTATTAAGTTGTATAAAATTAAACTTATGTTTGAGAGAGAGCGGTCTAATTACGAGCTATTATATAATTTTCATCCAATGAAAACTTCTCAGTAATAAATATGTTCGTGACACAACGCATTTAAATGAAACTTCATATATTATAAATAAATTGATATGACTTGTAATTGAAAAAAACACATGACGGGGTGTTGTTTTTTTCTCGTTTAAAATATTACGGTATTCGGTATCTTTACAAAAATCGACGTAAAGGCGGGTACGTAAAGGTGAACAGTTTTGTGGAAACCATTGATGCCCGTGTTATATTTAACGATACATTAATTTCTATAAAAACTGTTATGCGAACAATAAATTAACGTTTTGATGTTGCTGATAACGATGAATTAAAACAAGAGCTGTTTGACGATTCGAACAATGTAAACGGAAATAAATTAAGAACATACCGTTTATACAAAACACACGTTAAAACTTGTACGGTACCTTAAGCTAAATCTTCAAAAATATGTGCGTCGAACTGTTACGCTTTTCCGTAGCGGATCTTTACCGTTGGCGATCGAGACAGGACGATATGCCCGACCGCGAACACCAGTGGATTAAAGACTTATGCCGACTATTTTTAAGGAACGATGTTGAAAGTGAAAAACATTTTTTGTTGTTTTGCCCATTATATGACGATATTAGGTTTGAATTGTTTACGAAAGCTAGAACTTTAATTGATGGTTTTGATACTTTTGATATGGACAGTAAATTTATCGAAATAATGTCTTGTGAAGATATACAAACTCCTTTGTCATATGCAATTTTTTAATCTTTTCAAATGCGAAAAACTATTAAGCACATGAGAATTTATCAAGAAATAATATTTATTTTTTTATCTATTTATAACTATAAACAGTGATTCACTCTTAAGTATCTCTCTCTACTGGTGACCCACTGGATGCCTTCGGCTGTTTTCTGCTGTGGTCGGGTTGTTGTCTCTTTGACACATTCCCCATTTCCATTCTCAATTTTATTGATAACTTATTAATTTAGTATTTTCGAAAACCTTTTTTTTTAAGTTTAACTGTGATATACATGTATATCGAATTCTATTAATCTATTTTTATTTCTTATTTTTAAAGCTCAGTGTGGATTTTAGTAAAATAATTTAAATCTTTTTTTGGATTTTAGAATTTGAATTTTACATATATAGACTAAGTATGACTTGTGTGGTGAATTCTTTTAACATGTAGATTTTAGAAATGTTTGTACATAAATGCCTCTTAAGGCTGGATATTTGGTCATTTTAATTCTTTGTTGCTTATGTAATTGTATATATATATATATGTCTGATCAAATATGTGACACTATCATAAAAAAAATCATTATTATTATTATTATTTACACGGGAAACATGTATGGCCTCACATATTCCCTGTCAGTGCTTTATATCTCCAGGGCCGCTATTCCATGTGAAACCCAAATTGCATTAATATTATACTGGAGTGTCTTGATTTGAACATTAATTATCATTCTGATTTTCGTTTTTGATCTCAGATATGTGGGCTCATATATCCTGTCAAGGTAACCAAAATCAAATCGCAGGATTGGCCGGGATTTTTCACTTCAGTGTAATATCAATATATTTTGAAGTCATGAAACGAGTTTCTTGTAATTTCAATGTTATCGAAATTATTGAACCAATAAAATTGAGAATGGAAATGGGGAATGTGTCAAAGAGACAACAACCCGACCAAAGAGCAAAAAAAGGCCGAAGGCCACCAATGGGTCTTCAACACAGCGAGAAAACCCCGTACCCAGAGGCGGGCTTCAGCTGGCCCCTAAGCAAAAAGGTGTACTTGTTCAATGAAAATGGACGACACACTAAACTCCAAAACATATAAATGAAATAAAATAAAAAAACAAACAAGACTAACAAAGGCCAGAGGCTCCTGACTTGGAACCGGCGCAAAAATGCGGCGGGGTTAAACATGTTTTGTGAGATCTCAACCTCCCCTATACCTCTAGCCAATGTAGAATAAACAAACACACAGCAATACGCACAGTAAAACTCAGTTTAAAAGAAGTCCGAACCCGATGTCAAAATAGGTAACAAAAGAAACTAAGCAAAATGAAAATGATATATAAATTAACAAAGGACTACTAGCAGTTACTGACATGCCAGCTCCAGACCTCAATCAAACTGATTGAAAGATTATGTCTTCATCATATGAAAATCAAGCACAATCCCTCCCGTTAGGGGTTTAGTATCATACCATCATAAAATATATGAGAAGAACATAACCCGTATCATGCCAACGACTGGTTTTAGAATAAATGTGTTTATTTCCGATGCAAAGACCCTATGAGTAAATCAATATTAATACCAAAATATGCCATCTTTAATGACCTGACAACAGTATCGTAACTATATAAAATTGAGAATGGAAATGGGAATATGTCAAAGAGACAACAACCCGACCAAGAGCAGACAACAGCCGAAGAATAAGTCTGTTTAAAGGTTTAGTGAGCTTTTGAGGTGAATGTCGACATTTTTGTGCTTTGTACAGAATATTACCATAAAAGATTGGATGTGAAATACCTGAACGTATAAGATGTCTGCATGTTAATTTATATTTACGAATGATGTCCTTGTACCGATGATAAAATTTAGTAAATGTTTTGACTAGTTTGTGATATCGAAAACCATGGTGTAATAATTTTTCAGAAATACAGAAATTTCTTTCGTTAAAATCAAATACGTTGTTACATACACGAGCGAATCGAACAAGTTGAGATATATAAACACCACAAGATGGTGACAAGGGAACGTCACCATATAAAAATGGATAATTAACAATAGGAAATGAAAAATTATCTCTTTTATCATAAATTTTGGTATTAAGCTTCCCGTTAAAGATATAAATATCAAGATTCAGGAAAGGGCAGTGTTCATTGTTAGTACTAGCTTTATTTAAGGTCAGTTCAGCAGGACAAATCTCTTTAGTGTACATACTGAAGTCATTATTGAGCCAATATATCATCCAAATATCTTAAAGTGTTATTAAATTTATGTATCAGATGTTGTTTCGATGGGTCTTTGCAGACTTTATACTCATGCATGGATATATACTAAACTTAGTTTATGCATGTTTTTTTTATATATTTATTACGAATCTATAACGTATTATTACAAATGTATTTCATTCAGTGATTGTGGATCGCAAGCTAATTAACTTTTGAGATTTTTGCCGAAGTTTACCGAATCGTGACATTGATAAACAATCAACACAGAGCAAATGGAGAAAGTGACAAATAAGTGAGATGATAGAGCCATAAAATTTATTTTTATATTTTCCATGCGTTCCCATTTGTTAAGTTAACTTTTCCGTAACAGTTGTTAAATGATCTGTTGTATTAAATTTGTTCTTTAAGAATCAGTTATTACTATTTACCTTCCATTACACGTTTGTTTACATTCTTTCATCACGGGTTTTCCCCTCGCACGTGCGCTGTGCGGTGGCTAAAATTCTAACGAGAGGTCTTGCAGTTAAGGTCACTGCATAGGGAAAATATCATCGAATTAGTATACGGGAAGACAATAATTCATAGCAGTACATTTATGAAGATTTTGATAATATAAAGGATTTTCTTTTACAAGAAAGTTCACGTACACTTGTTCAGGGACAGTCGAAAGTCTGTGACTTGTTTTATAGTAAAACTTAGCCATTCAAGTATATAAAATATATTCAACTTTTTTTTATAAATTGGAGGTTTCATATGACTTTAACAATCATCAAAGAATGGGTTTCAAATTTGATTTAGCGAAATTCTACATGTATAGCTAAGACAAGATATTTAACAAAAGAGTTAATGCATGATAAAATGTTTACCTAGAAAATTCTAATAACATAAATAACAAGCAGGATCTTCTTATTCTTTCGGGGCACGTGAGATCACCCCCAGGTTTGGTTGAAATCGTGTAGCTAAGTCTTCGGTTTTCTAAATTGTATTTTGTGTATCGTTGAGTTTGAATAATATTATATCTTTGGTATATTCCGCCTCTCTTTTAATAACAAACACTATCTTTAAACGTATCACATGGTACCATACCATGGGAAGACAAATCAACATTATCAGCCAAAACGTTTGCTCTTACTTTAATTGCCACGGCTTTGGTGGTGGGAAACCAGCAAAATAACAAAGAGTCAACTTAAGGTGGTACCTAACACTACAGGGAGATAACTCTGTAAAAATCAGCTAAACGTTTTAATCACGTTGTTTTGTTAAGGAAATATTAAGCTTCTCAATGATCAAAATTAGTGTTTGTCAAACTGCTATGTAACCAACGAAATTTTTCTGATAAAGTGGTTGGTTCAAATTTTTTGAAATTTTTATATTTTTGTCAAAGGGTCAAAGTAAACATTTTGTCAAAATTTTATGAAAATTAAACGAGCCAAATTAATATTAGTCAAGGTGTTGGGTACCACCTTAACACACGACCTGTCGCACTCAAGGAGAGCACGCCTACGCGACACTATCTAGGCAATAGGTTAGTTATTTGAATACAAGTCCTACATTGGGATAAATAACACAGTTCTCAGTGTGGTATCTAACGAGTTTCTTTTGTCTTGTCTTATCTCATTTAATATCATATTATAATTATTTTCTATATTTTGCTTTGTATACAAGACTGAAAACACATTTTGTATACATAATTCGTCTAAACAACAGCCCAACAATGTTAGATCTGTAAATTTGCGGAAGCAAATTTTTTGTTCTTCCCTGACCGGGATTCGAACTCATGCTACTGAGATATCGTGGAACCAAATCGCCTTGCACTATGCCCGACGCGCTAGACCACTCGACCACCTAGGCTCGACAAAAATCAAGCTTTCGGTGGCCGGGTGTTACCTTTCCTCGTCAGTTTTTTATCTAGCGTCGTAACACAGTACATGGTATATAATAGCATGAGTTCGAATCCCGGTTAGGGAAGAACAAAAAATTTGCTTCCGCAAATTTACAGATCTAACATTGTTGGGCTGTTATTAAGACGAATTATGTATACAGAATGTGTTTTCAGCCTTGTATCACCATCACTGGTGATCCGATGGATAAAATTTGTCGTAGAGTTGTCACTGGTTCAGACGTACTTATAATATAATTATTTCTGTGACTGCATCCTACATTAATTTGTAAGATCCTCTACGATAGATAACTCAGCTGATCTGTAATATTCCAACTTCATGCCTTATATATCATGTACTGTGTTACGACGCTAGATGAAAAATTGACGAGGAAAGGTAACACCCGGCCACCGAAAGCTTGATTTTTGTCGAGCCTAGGTGGTCGAGTGGTCTAGCGCGTCGGGCATAGTGTAAGGCGATTTGGTGCCACGATATCTCAGTAGCATGAGTTCGAATCCCGGTCAGGGAAGAACAAAAATTTGCTTCCGCAAATTTACAGATCTAACATTGTTGGGCTGTTATTTAGACGAATTATGTATATGGTGATCCGATGGATAAAATTTGTCGTAGAGTTGTCACTAGTTCAGACGAACTTATAATATAATTATTTCTGTGACTGCATCCTACATTAATTTGTAAGATCCTCTACGATAGATAACTCAGCTGATCTGTGATATTCCATCTTCTTGCCTTATATATCATGTACTGTGTTACGATGCTAGATAAAAAAAAAACTGACGAGGAAAGGTAACAACCGGCCACCGGAAGCTTGATTTTTGTTGAGCCTAGGTGGTCGAGTGGTCTAGCACGTCGGGCATAGTGCAAGGCGATTTGGTGTCATGATATCTCAGTAGCATGCATATGAGTTCGAATCCCAGTCAGGGAAGAACAAAAACAGATCTAACATTGTTGGGCTATTGTTTAGACGAATTATATATATATATATATATATATTAGTCAAATGCTTTTTGTTAAAATATACTTTTTCGGTCTTTTGGAAAATGTTGTTTGTGCTGTATTTAGACCCCTCTTCCAAGAAATTTGTTTTGCATGCACACGTATGAAAATTGCGGTTCTTATCCAACGCAATCATAGGTTTGAACGTTGTTTTCAATTTAGACTTGTTTATATTTTTTCGTTTGGGCTTGTATTATATTTGCCTTCGGGTTTATATGATCCGTTCATCCTATTTTGACTCCTCAAATCTCAAGAGTCTAACCTAAATTGAGATAAATTGTATGGCTTTCCTAATACCGTTTCGATTCCTAACATCACTGAAGAGACATTAATTGTCGAAATCCGGATATGGTGTACAAAAACCTTTGCACCTTTTGTTTGCGGTATACCATCTTTTCCGCAAGTTTATTGTTTTCTGTTTAGTATTAAATTTATAATAAAGATCCATTTATTACATCGGTGATCCGTTTATTTGGCAATCGCCAATGGCAGTCAGCAGGGTTTAAGAACATTTGTTGTTCGACCTGTTAATCAAATGCGTTTTGTTAAAATATACTTTTTCACTTTTTTGGTCTTTTGGAAAATGTTGTTTGTGCTGTATTTAGACCCCTCTAACAAGAAATTTGTTTTGCATGCACACGTATAAGAATTGCGGTTTTTATCCAACGCAATCATAGGTTTGAAAGTTGTTTTCAATTTAGACTTGTATATATATATATTCATATCATGGCTTATTCATATTTAAAAGTATTTGTGTTTAGGAGAGGAATTTTCTAATGCTGTCATAACTTGTGTTCAGTTATTTTTTGCATTGTTAATTTTGCAAATAAAATAGATTCAAACCAATCTTCTTTAGTACGTCATCGTTTAATTTGGATTCAATGTGAAATGAAGTTCAATCGAACATCCTTCAAACAAGTACAGACGATGTTTTCTTGAACATCACCTTTAGTGAGCTACCATTTGATTTTTATGGGGGGCTAGGATGAAAAATTTTGTCCTGACTTTTTTTTAGTTGTAATCTCTGTCCTGCCTTTTTATTTTTCACTCTATTCGGTCCTGCCTTTTTTTTTTTATTAGTTTATCCTGACTTTTTGACATAAATTGTCATCCTGCCTTTTTTATTTGCCAAGTTGCTCATCCTGCCTTTTTTTTACTCAAAACTCCTGTCCTGCCTTTTTTTTCAAATTTCATCGTGACTGTCGGTGATTCACTCTGAAATACCGCTCTCTACTTTTTAGAAGTAACGAAGGCAAGGTTGACGTCGTAAACAAACTCCGTACAATGACCGTTTCCGTTCCGGAACTATTTTCCTTAAGAGTAGTATGTGGATTCGGAGCTGGAACTGTCGGGGAGTTTGGATCGCAAACTGTTAACTTGTCATTCCTACCACCATCAATCTCCAGGTTTTACAGTGAATCACTTTACACCATCAAGAGTTATTTTAAGTGAATCATCTTGTTTTGGTATTTTTAATTGAGAAAAAGTGTCCCCTTTTTGAAGAAATACTATATAGTCCCTATATACATTGAGAAATTCAATAGTATTTTCATAATGCTTTTGTATTTGAAGGCTTATTTGCTATAAGATGAAAACAACGTTTAAGAAATTTGGTAGTTAAGGGTTTTGAGGTTGTATGATTTAATTTTCCATAACAATTTCTTTCTTTGAATAGGAAAATTGCATGTATATTTATATACCCATTATGATAGACGTACATTTTAATATAATTACGTTTTGTTGTTGACTAAGACAAAACCATAGGCTGGTTCTCTCCCTTGCAACATACGGGTATCTGAGTCACCCTAGTTGTCAGAGCCAAACAGATAAAGTGGAAAGGAAACCAGTCTTGGTAAATTCATTAAATCTAAAAATGTCTTTTTATGTTTTGGATCAGTTGGTAAATACGCTTGAAATTGGTGTACCAAAAATAAATTACTGTACTTTTTAATAGAGAAAAAATAACGTTATCTAAATTTAAACTTTAAGTTTAAAGAATGATAATTTTAGTTTCATGAACTTCTTTTTAGAAATGGTTGCCTACATTAGGTTTTATACCCGGAAGTGAATATGCTATGCTTTTTCCACTCGATCTAGATAAAATGTAAAAAACCATGGTTCTAAAAATTTTGCTAAAATGAAATAAGAGAATGCACAGAACTTATTTCGATGATTGTACGCGCAACCCCATTTTCAAATGTTTGGGAAACATACTAAACTGATTATAAAATCGTTTTTCTTGGTATCTTTGTCCCATTTTATTTACCAGTTTTTTCTTTCGATTTCTAATATTAATCCTTAATTGATTTCTAAGGTTTTACTTGGGTAAAGAGATATGATAATCCCTGGACACCTCTCATCCGGCAATTATACTCGTACAAAGGATGAGGACGTTCGACTGTGTGGGATGTATAAATACGTAACCGATCGAAACGGGGACGTTAAATATGAATTCGCATGAATAGGGGTGTGTCACACTATCCAGAACCTGTGTAATAGCTCTCTGATGAGGCTATAAGTGATCTGTTACTGCCCCTATCGGCATACTATGATCATTCCGTGGCAGTCGAAATTCTCACTGTTTATATTGGGATTAATTGTTCCTTAATATGCGTGAAACATTTGAAAATAGATGTATTAAACAAAAACCAATAAAAAGATTTCTAAACATTGGTATTTAACAAAACGACTCGATACCGATGAAAAGTTGATGCATCATTTAGGCATCTTGAAAAGTCATTTCTCACCAGTGGTGCTCGACCACAAATATAGAAATAATTATCAAAAGTTGAAGAACAAAAAAACAGTAAGTCATAAAAGTAGCTCTTATTTTCTTTTGGCTAAATCAGAAAACCCTTTGTCCTTTGAATTTTCATACAACTAGATAACTAGATTATAAACTTCTATGCCGTGTAAGAGGGAGGGTCTAGCGCTCACAGACATGTTTAACCGTGCCACATTCTTTGTGTTCCTGTCTCATGCCAAGAGCCTGTAATTCAGTGATTGTCCTTGGTTGCTGTCTGTCATATTAGTTTTCGTTTGTTTTGTCATAAATTAGGCGTTGGTTTTCTCGATTGAATTGTTTTATCGTATCGAGGCCTTTTATAGCTGAGTATACGGTATTTACAGTTAATTGAATATCAAAAAAGTTGAATAAGCTTCGTGTACTTGGATATCTAAGTGTTGCTATGAAAAAAAACGTGTCCATAGACTTTCTTATAAAAGACAATTCTTTATATTATCCAAATCTACATAAATGTACAGCTATCGAATTTTGTCTTCCCGTACTCTAGTTCCGACAGATTTTCCGTATGCAGTGACTTTAACCATGTCACCGTTCGATAGAAATTTGACAACCACACAGCGCAAGTGCGAGGAAAAGTCGTGATGAAATGAAAGGTACACACACTTGGAACAAAAATAGTATTAACCGATTGTGGAAGAAAATTTTAATACAATAAATCATTTAATAACAGTTATGACAAAGTTTAATTAACAAATGGGAACGCATGGAAAACACAAAAACAAATATATATCGCTCTATCATTTCACTTATTTTTCACGGGCTCCATGATTCTATTTTGATTGTTTATCAATAGGTAACGATCGATAAACATCGATACCAAAACCCGAAAGCTAATTAGCAGTTCAACAATCAGAGAATGAAATATTTTTTGTCGACAAAACGTAATAAATGTTTTTAAAAAAGTGCACAGAGATTTAGTTTAATATATATGCATACATTAGTTCAATAGTTTCCTTTACATAATAATTACCAAAAACTAGTTTCGTGTGACTTTAATATCTTATCCCTTAACGATAATCAGTGTAACGACTTTTTATTTACTTGCATACTTGAGTTGCAATGCATGATGGACTACTTAGTGTTTACAATTTACAGAGAACCCATACAACTCAGTTTTTCAAAGATTGCCGGAAAAGATTTCATCTTCTTTTTTTCATATTCTTTACATTTACAGACAATAACATAAACTGTCATAGGAAAAGAGTGTTAGAAATACTTGAACCATAGCAACTAATATAATTTGGATAAATAAACAAAGATTTCATACATTTGTTCAAGAGACAACAACCAAAGGCACAGAAACTCAAAATATAATTAGTTGTATATGACTTCAGATTTCCGAAACGGAAGGCTCCTGAAATTTTCAATCATCTCATGAAACCGGGAATTTAAAGCGAATATCTAATATCCGTAAAATGCACTCACATCTTTTTTTTTTTTTTCTTTGACACAGAATAGATTTTATTACATTCAATCTACATCTTTCATTGCAAAGATTATTAAAACTCAATTAAGGGGGGTTTGTCCATAAAAAGAATAAAGCCAGAAGCTGCACACCTTCAGAGATTATCAGAAAATATTTTCCAGTGTTACCTCATGCACTGAACACTGCATATTTGCGCCTGTCCCAAGTCAGGAGCCTCTGGCCTTTGTTTGTCTTGTATATTTTTTTAATTTTAGTTCATTTATATGTTTTGGAGTTTATTGTGACGTCTATTTTCACTGAACTAGTACACATTTTGTTTAGGGGCCAGCTGAAGCCCGCCTCTGGGTGCGTGATATTCTCGCTGTGTTGAAGACCCATTGTTGGCCTTCGGCTATTTTCTGCTGTTTGGTCGGGTTGCTGTCTTTTTGACACATTTCCCATTTCCATTCATTGTATTGCACTATCATTGTTTTATTGAAAAAAAACGTATTGTCTCAGTAACTGTATAATTAGATTATGAGAATATGATTTCGTTAGATAACCCTCAAGTTGGTTTTTTTTTCTACATGTGAATTCACAACATGTTTACAAAAGCCCATCTGTAACTTTCAGATGAATAACAACAATAAAAGTGCAGTTCTTTTCTTTACCATGTAGTGATTTGTGTCATTAGGTAATCAATATGTCTTTTATTTTCCTTTACCTTTGCTATATGGGTAGACGATATCATTAAATGTGTTTGAAACTTGAAATTAAAGAAAGTATGGCGTATATGTCAATGATACAGCAACCGAACGACTAAAATAACCAAGAAACAACTAGAAGGCATTATGAAGTCTTAACAATAAAAAAAAGTGCCTGTCTTTAATCTCATGGTTCCTTTGCAGCCTTTCATTATAAATAAGAAAATGTGGTATGAGTGCCAATGAGACAACTCTCCATCCAAGACACAATGAATAAAAAGTAAGCAATTATAGGTCAAAGTACGGCCTTCAATACGGAGCCTTGGCTCACTCCGAACAGCAAGCTATAAAGGGCCCAAAAATGACTAGTGTAAAACAATTCAAACAGGAAAACCAAAGGTCTAACCTATATGAGAAACACCTATGAACCACACCAACAAACGACACCATATTCTCATGCTTGATATGAAGTAGGATTTCTGGCTCATATTATCTGTGTGTTATGAAAGACCTTTATTTTGGGGAGAGACAAGCACATACGACATAAAAATTCCTTAAGCAAACAGTATCATGTAACCCATTATTTTAACTAGTTTTAAAGAGCTCCAAAGAGTTTTACTGTACAATGGACACTTCGGAATAATTTCATGAATGGAAAGGTACAGTGCATAACAGTAGACAAAATGTACTCTTTCTTACTTTGACAAGACGGAAAAAAGTCGAATGTGCAGCAGCCGGTGAACAAAACTTTTTTAATCTGAGCATGCAAATTGAAGAGTATTCTATATACATTACATGACTGTTTGTATAATATTATGTAAACAGTAGATGAACAAAGAATCAAACATGAGATTCCGAGAAACAATACAAAATGACAATATTCGGCCAGAATCCCACATGTTCTAACGTGATAGCAAAATCGTAGTAGCCCACAATGCACTGTGGTTCGATTGACCAATTTCTCAGGTGCATGTTTTCATTTTGTATTTGGGAAATTACTATGCAAATGTTTTCTGACGTCAGAAATTTAGTGATCAAAATGTTGTAAATTAGAATAACATAAAATACTTGTAGTAAAGGATAAATTTTAAGACATTAAAATTATCCTAAGGTAAACAATGTGAAAGTGAGTCTGGTTCTTTTTTTAAATTAAAAACATTTACGTTATGGAAGTAATTGACGTAAACAGGTGAATCAATGAATAATAACATCAGCGGAAAAATTTAATTTCTCAAGATTATTTTGAATTTCAAAAATTAAAACAGTAACTCGTCAGTAGGAAATTGAAGTACATCATTTATACACTTTCTCTTCGTGGATTATTTCGTTTACACACCTCGCCATTTCCAATAATACAATCCACATTTATTTTAGGAGAAACCTTTATTATACAGGCATATTCAGTGTACTATAATAGTTAATGTGTTCGAAAGTAAAATAAGTTCGACTGTCGAGGAAACAATGTGCAATACTTGCACTAAATGTTATCAATCGTATATGAACGAAATTAAAGGTGTGTAGTATTTAAACAATGGAATCGCGAATCAAACTACACAAACAGGGAAAAAACTGTCTCATATCGTTCCAGGAGCGGATTAAGGGGCTTGCCAAGCCCCTTTTCTGTAGTCAAATATATGGCAATCTAATTAAAATATCGATCTATCGTAATTTGCATCATATGAGTATAACGAAATCAGAGATCTATATTTTAATTAGATTCAATATAAGGTTAATGTACAGACTTTTTCCCGTACGGGGCAGGTGCACGCGACTCCAATCTTAATTGACTAGGATGGGCAGTTTTCTTACCTAAGGTCGGTGGTTCTCTCCGGGCACTCCGGTTTCCTCCATCAATAAAAACAGACCGCCACAAAATAGCACAATAGTGTTGAAAGTGGCATTCAATACCAATCAATCAATCAATCGTAGACGTTTTACGTGTTCCACTCCTGTCTATTTTGCCCCCCCTCTCCCTTACAACATCCTGAATCTGCATCTGCGTAACAAGGAAGAAATGTGGTCAGTTGTCCTCTCTTTTTTTTTTTTTTTTTGAGGAATTTTGTGCATATGTCAAATCTTTGATAACCTTTCTTAAAATTCACGACTATTTCTATATCTTGACCTCTATTACAGGACTTACCTATTGTATTTATTGTTAATTTGTTCTCGTCCTGAACATACATGAAATATATGCCACTGGACGTCAAGCAACCAACAATCAATCAATCATGTATCTTGACCTTACATATTTTGAAGTACGTATCAATTGTTGTAGATGTCCTTTGGATTTGTTTAATCGTTATTTCAAAAATTAGGATAAACATATGTAGACAAAGGAGAGACGAGAAGTGACCCGGTAAAACAACACAAACACTGAAAAATAACAACAAACGACATACAAAAATACATGTAAAAACAAGAAAGAAAAAACCCAACACGTTTAAGAAAGCAAAAACATCACGAATCTCGGTAAAAGGTTTTTGAGTGACTTAAGTGCTCTGGAAGGGTAGGAAGTGCCTGTTCCACAAGTGGTACCCGTTGTATTGCTAATGAAAAGGGAAAGCAACATTTGGTGCTGTTATGATTGAAAAAAAGGAGGCTGGTATTTTTGCTACGACGAATTGAACATATCCGTGGTCATCTGCTGTATATCTATTCGAAAACAGTCAACAAAATCATGTTTGTAGCCATAAAACTAACGAAATATGACTCAAACTTTATAATTAAGAACCATCGGTTAATAGATTTCTTTTGAGGAAACCCAGACAGAAAACATTATATAGAAAAATGAGACAACTATCCTCCAGGGACCGAGCGAGGAATTAAGTACGCAACTATAGGTACGACCTTCAACACTGAACAAAGCCCACACCGTTTAGCTAGCTATAAAAGCATGACAAAAAGGTGAAAGGTTTAAAACAAAGAAAAAACCGGCCTGATTTATGCTAAAACATAAAACGTTAAAACAAATATGCTAGACAGCAACCAAGGACAACCACTGAATTATAGGCCCACAAAATACTGTATTATTAAATGTGGAGGAATATATTTATACTCCACATACGAGTGCTGCCAGAATGCTGCTATATAAAAATGGAAGTTCACAATGGGAAAAATTTGTCGTAAAGTTTGATTCTCAACCGACCCACAATGTCAATGTTTAGTTGTTAATTAAGATATGTAGTAGCCTAAGTTGTATCTTTTGTATCCTTTATATCCAGTTCAATGAAAGGAAGAGATCAATCGAGTTATCAAACGTTGTTAGTTCATGAGTGGCCTTCCCCTATGTATAGATGACCGTGAAGTTAAAAGACAATACTTGCTTATATTTTAATCTTTCTGATTCGCTTCTTGAGATGTCTGTTGTTAGTGAATGGAGGATCACAGTTGCTTCCTACAGGACTAATGACTGGTTCAGCCAAATGGAATCAGATCGTTGTCAAAAGAGCAGGCAAAGTGATGTAAGGGTGTTAAAATTCATTGTTAAAATAAAAGTTGTGTTTTATTTTTGACGAAGCATAGCCTTGTTCTTTCCTTCAAACAATATATCTGGGCCACTGACTTGAAATTTGTGAAATGAAGTTGGACGTTTTCTTTCAATAAGTATTCAATTTTAAAACGATGAATGTTTGTGTAAAAGAAGAGATCAAAATGTATTGCACATGTAGAGGGACCTCGAAAAACTTTATACAACAGCAATTTGAAGGTGATTATAAAAAGAACGTTACAAATCCGGACGGACGTGATTACTTTTCAAAAATACTTAAAATCCATAAAAGTAAAAATTCAGGTGTGTATTATTTCAATGAATACATGATTTTCTATAATCAACTTAGTAAATAGTAGTTTTACCTTTTTACAACTGTTTATATTTCTATTTGTTTTTAGGATTTGACATAATAAACTTTATACCTGTGAAATTAATTTAAAGGAAATAAAAAGATATCAAGATATGTTTGTAAATTCTATAAACGCAAAAAGTGATACATTCATTTACCGCAAACCGCAAACTGTTCCGGTTATGTGCACGGCGAAATGAAATCATAGTCTTAATAAGGCACAGTGGTTTTTTTTAACATGTTGATTCTTTAAATAATAAATTTTGGAAAGAAAAATTGGCTAGTCTCTTTTGAAAATTAATAAAGGTTAACCCATAAAAAACAAAAAAGATTAGTTTAACCTTGACTTTCATTTTCACTGTAGGGCGATTCATTTCTATTGTATATGCGATGCATTTTCACAGAAGGAAATTAATTAATTTTCATTATATAAAGTCTTAATTCAGCCGACTCTCTAACAAAATTTATGAAGTCAGAAGGATTGATTATATATGCATACTTAGTGAGTGAAAGTCTGAGGTAATATATCAATAAATTCCTTAAACATGGTATTTATTGCTAATATAGTCAATTCTATTTTCTCAAATAATTTGTCCTGATCTATATGTAGGATGAAATTTATTCTTTCCTATGACACATCATCATTAAATACATATATATCTTGGACAATTAAGCAATCTACGTCACCGGAAAAGCAAAGTTTCTGTTTCGGTCTAAATCTACATCGCAACGTCATTAGAGCTAATTTCCTAATGCTTGTAGTTAAAAGGTGTGGTTGGCCTTGATTGTGTAAGTGTTGCATACGCATTGTAATTAAGATTGAGCAAACGTTTATACAAACAAAGCAAGAAAGCCAACCAAACCTTTAAACTACAAGCGTTAGGAAAATAGCTCTAATGGATGCATTGAGTTAACAAAGAGCATTCACAAAACGATCTTCATTTCACGATCGAATGAGTGGAAACGTTTTCATCTTGCAAAAACAATTGACGCTTGGATGACTGGATAATTGATATTTTTCATGCCATTGTGTATAAATCTTATACAGTAAAGAAAGTTTGAGCAACAGTCGAGTCACCTTTAATATGCTTGAATCTCTTATAAGTCAATATGCAATTGTGAGAATACAAAGAAATGTTGAAAACAGTTTATTGTTACATGTTTAAATGGTTCTATACCACGGGGTATAATCGCCGTACAGTTGATTCCGGACGTTAATGGCTACATCGCGAAGCAATGTTGGTAGATATACCGTTCTTATATTTACACCAAAAACTAATTGACTAACTGATCAGTTAAGTATTCAATGTTTATGAAAACAAAGTTTACTGCTCCTGGCAGCATTGTATATCATTTATATTACATGAACACCATGTGACTATTTTAAATAGACAGGTCTGTGAATTACTTGTAAACATCGCGAAACAAACACTATGTGTAACTCAAACTTGATTAGACTACAAATAGAGCATAGTTGGTTGGCTCTTTCACTAAATGCGACCGTGTATTTTGTGCTTTGTTGTTGTTAAAACATAAAACGAATGAGAAACCCGTTGTTTTAATTTTATAAGAAGACATTTACTTGAAAAACTGACCTCAGAATTTTTGACATTGTACGATTCATTCTCATTGTAGTTTGTTTTCTTTCTTTAGTACTGTTCGTTGTACATTCTTGTACTGTTCGTTGTGCAAAAGCCTATCAATACGGTAGAAATATGTATGACACGGCGTGACAAATGTTCAAAGCTTTTTTAAGCGAGTTATAGAACTTTTCAAAGAAAATTCGTCGTAGAAAAACGTTATATTCATGGATGTTCTGCTCCAGTAAATTTTTGGATCCATGACAAGCTAATAGCAAACTCACCAACAATATTTGAATATTCATGATATGAACGTGGTTATACCCGTGTATATCCAAGTAAGCATCTACGACTAGCTTGCACTTCAATTGTAAATATCATCAATATTAATCATTTAAAAACTATTTTCAGTTGTTGTATGTCGAATAATCATATAAAACGACAATGAAAATTCATCGCACTTCCAAAAATTCCACATCAGAAATGATTGCACTAACAGTGATAATTCATCGCATCTATAGTTAAAATGAATCGCATTCAGTAATCAATATTATGGATTCTGCTGCTTAAATAACACTTTTTTGGACTTTAATCCTGTTATTATACATTAAAAAGTTATATTCTTATGAAATTCTGTTAAAACATACATTCAAGTCTATTATTTTGTATTTTCAAAAAGTAAACAAACGCAGTTTTTCCCATCATCCTTTATTCTACAATAGACATACTCGCATACAACAGTGAAAATGAACTAACTGGATTCGCACTTTATATACACTGCTCTTATACATTTTGTGAACTTGTATTTCAATCAAATATGCATGGATAATCATTCCTTTGTCTTTTATGTTTAACGTCTGATTTTTATAAAGAAACTTACATAATTATGTCAGTAAATGTTGTTTATGAAAGCATTTAGAAATGTATGATTGTTAAAAAAATATTAATTTGATTAATAAAATTTTAAGGCGCGATAAAAGTAAAAAAAAAGATAAAATATTATAGCTTAAATGGACCGCAATGATGTATTGAAAATGCAAGTATAAGATACACATGTACCCCTGGAGGCGTTACCTTGATTGTGTATATCTTTATACTATGATGTAATGTTTAATGCAAAATGGTGACTTCCAGTAATTTGGAACGGATCGAGGGTTATAATTTCGTGAATTTGAACCTATTTTACTATTATTATCATAAATAAAGCGCGATGAATTCTGGATATTCAATTACATTTAATGATGAAAATGTTGATTTTTCCGGAATTGAAATAATAATAATCTATCCAAATTATTTTTGCAAAGAATCCCGCTAAAGCCGGTGCTAGGGTCGTCTTAAAATTGCATTGCGATGAGATTTATTTTTGCACAGTGTTGAGGGCCTCACAGTGACTGAGATAAAGAACAGTAATCAAAGCGCTGTTCGTTTACTTTGTGTGTGTTTTTTTGCTGTGCATGTACTGATTTTGTGTCATAGATGGATACCCCATATCCTTTGTTTTTCTATAATAAAATGTAAACCTGTGTCAAATGAAATTTAACCTTAAACAGGATGGGGACAACCCGCCAAATGGGGAACTATTCCCATAATGAGTAACAATCCCTCGTTCAAGTAATCATTTGATAGTGCTAAAAAAAAAATTTTAAAATGGGTCTTTTAACTAAAAATGGCACAAATTTATAGAAAATGAAACAACTTCTTCCAATGACTATATTTTATTATGGTTTTTAAAAAGTTAGTAGCCTTGAAAATTGTTAATTTTTCGAAGTTTTCATAGGCTTGTAACTTCGCATTAAATCAAGATAGAGCTATTCATCTTTTGGAAAATTTGCTGCATTTTTCATGAATATGTGCCATTTTAAGAAAAAAAGACTCAGTTAAGAAATTTATTTTTTAGCACTTCCAAATGATTACTCAAATGAGGGATTGTTACTCGTTTTGGGGAATAGTTCCCCATTTGGCGGATTGTCCCCAACCTGTTAAAGTTACATGTAGGACAACTGGTGTCAATTTCAAAAACTATGAATACAAACATGAACAAATCGGTAAACCACGAAAGGTTAATTCCCGTCAGATGTTTTTACGATACTTTTAATATAGAGTCCCAAATTATATAGAAACATCAAGGGCCCCAAGGAACCTGTTCCGTTCTTTTGGTTTTTTGGTTTATGTATTTAGTAAGGCTCAATCTTTTATTTATGATTGCGGTCTATTAACTGTGTAACACTTTAAAAATAAAGTCATAATTAGGTCTTTCCACTTTTCGGTGGAAAGACCTATTGTATTTGTTCTGATTATTATTATTTTCTTCCGCCAAATTTTGTTCTCACGTAAATTTTTTGTTTCGCAAGATGTCGCCTAGATATTTCTTATATAGTATCATACAGTTTATGCGCTTTTTATTTCCACCCATTCTAACAATTTTCTTTGTAGGAGTTATCTCCCCGAACAATTTTCTTTGTAGGAGTTATCTCCCCGAACACTGTTTTTCTTGTGACTACATCTCCTCCGTAACCGTAAAAGAAAGCGACAAATTTATTTTATAAAATTGCTCGTTATATCCCATGCATGATTTGTCCTATTTTGACCGAAGCGATATGAATATTCCTTATGAGAGTTATTTCCCCTTATGCATTTGATATAAGTGATATGCATTTCTATCTTGTAAACCATAAGTGATAGAGACCTAGGATCTTTTGATTTGAGGTCCTTGATCGAAAAATAAGAAAATTAGTCAAGGTCAGAGATCAAGGTCATTTTTTAAATTTTGATTTTGGCTTATTTTCAATTCTTTTCAAAAACCATATAAGATATCGACAACATATTTTTACTATATTGTAAGTTGCGACATGTCGTAACACAAAAATTTTGGTTAAAAGGGTACGCTAACATTAAATTGGAGCTTTCTCCCCTCTTTTATTAAAAGTTAAGCATAAAGTGATATAACTCATTAACTATATATAATTAAGACCTATAATCTTTTGATTTGAAGCCCTTTTTTATGACCTTGAAATTGAGCTCAAGGTCATAGGTAAATTGGAGTTCTAGATTTTGACCTTTGCTTTTACCTCATATGTATACATTATAAAGCCATGGGACTTTTTGCATCACGTGGCAAGCCACTTGACCACTGAAAAGCCAACCGGAAGTGACCTGGTGAAAACCGAAAGTAGCTATTTTTGTACTTATTTAATGTTAAAGTATATTGAACCATATATTTTTGGAATCAGTATCAAGTAAACTATCAAATGAAACCTAAAGTGACATTTTTCAAATCGGAAGTAACATTTTATCTCCCTTATTTAGAAAAAAATGTATAGAAACCATATATTTTTGGAATCAGTGTCAATAAGCTATCATTTGACGCTGGTTATGATATATCTAACTGAGTTTGAATATTTCAATATCAAAATTGATCTTTATGGGTGGAAAGACCTTCAATTGTTCTCTGAACAATTGGTTTTTATTTATTTTTTTTCTTCTTCCGCCACTTTTATTTCTTGCGTATAAATTTTGTTTCACAAGATGTCGCTTAGATGTTTGGTATATGATATCGAACAGTTTATGCGCCTTTGAAATTCACCCTGCGTAACCGAATACTATTCTTTGTAGGAGTTATCTCCCCAAACACTGTTTTCCTTGTGACTGCATCTCCTCCGTAGCCATATACGAAAGCGACAAATTTATTTTATAAAATTGCTTGTTATATCCTTCGCATGATTTGTCCAATTTTGACCGAAGCCATACGAACACTCCATATGAGAGTTATTTCCCCTTATGCATTTGATATAAGTAATATGCATTTCTATCTTCTAAACCATAAGTGATAGAGACCTAGGATCTTTTGATTTGAGGTCCTTGGTCCAAAAAAAAAAGAAAATAAAGTCAAGGTCAGAGGTCAAGGTCATATTTTTAATTTTTGATTTTGGCTTATTTTCAATTCTTTTCAAAAACCGTACAACATATCGACAACATATTTTTCTTAATTGTAAGTTGCGACATGTCGTAACACATAAATTTTGGTTGAAAGGGTAACATTAAATTGGAGTTTTCTCCCCTCTGATATTAAAAATTAGGCATAAAGTGATATAACTCATTAACCATATATAATTAAGACCTACGGTCTTTTGATTTGAAGCCCTTGGTTTATGACCTTGAAATTGAGCTCAAGGCCATAGGTAAATTTGACGTTCTAGATATTGACCTTTGTTTTTACCTCATATGTATACATAATAAAGCCATGGAACTTTTTGCATTACGTTGCAAGCCACTTGACCATGGATAAGCCAACCGGAAGTGACCATGTGTATACCGGAAGTAGCTATTTGTTTGTACTTATTTGATGTAAAAGTATATTAAACCATATATTTTTGGAATCAGTATTAAGTAAATTACAAAAAAAAACCCGGAAGTGACATTTTTCAAACCGGAATTAACAATTTATCTCCCTTATTTAGAAA
This sequence comes from Mytilus coruscus, assembly GCA_017311375.1. Lineage (NCBI taxonomy): Eukaryota > Metazoa > Mollusca > Bivalvia > Mytilida > Mytilidae > Mytilus > Mytilus coruscus. The sequence goes on along the minus strand of CM029608.1, from coordinate 29,526,130 downwards.
AAAAATGTATAGAAACCATATAATTTTGGAATCAGTGTACAATAAGCTATCATTTGACGCTGGATATGATATTTTAAACCGATTTTTATAGTTCTATATCAAAATAGATCTTAATTGGTGGAAAGACCTTCAATTCTTCTCTGAACAATTGGTTTTTAATTTCTTATTTACTTTCTTATTAGTTCACATCTAGTTTTATCTTAATATGGCTTATATATCACTAGATGTAGAAAAATAAGGAGCTGATGAGATTGTTCAAAGGAGATGGTTGTTCACTTGAGACAAAAGACAAAATATAATCATTTATCACGTGACGGGTCAAAACGTATACTTTGTAGAAAAAGCTATCAAAGTTCCCGGGATGATTTTACAAGTGGAAAATTAAAGAGAGAAAATCAATCTGCCTGCTATTCTCTTAAAAAGAAAACAACTTTCCATTCCTATTTATAGATAGCAACATTCCAACAGCGCCTTCATATTAAGTACTTTGGATTTATTTATTTTCGTGGATTGAGGAAAACTTGCATTTTTGTGGATATTTTATTTCGTGGTTTTCCAAAAGTCTGCATATAATTATACATCAAATGTGCAATTCGTTGAACATTTAAATTCGTGATTTCCCTGTACCCACGAAATCCACGAAAATTAGTATCCAACGAATGATAATGAATCCACAGTATTATTTCCCAGTTGATACGATATTCCAGGGATTGTATTTCCTATCACGATTTCCTTTATAGAGGGTGGCTGCTCACAAGCGAAAAACAGCTATTGAACCAAGAGGTCCAAGTGATGAAGTTGAAATCATCCCTTCAAAAATTTAACGGACGCCATCGCGTTGGTTGACCGTTGTGAAATATCCGTTTCAAAGATGATGACGGATATGTTACCATCGTCGTAACCACAATCCCGTCCTCCTTTTTTTAACAGTCAACAATCAACCACTGGACTTCAGGTACTCTCAATTTATGGCAGGTAACAATCAACCAAAACCACTGGACTTCAGGTACTCTCAATTTATGGCAGGTAATAATCAACCAAAACCACTGGACTTCAGGTACACTCAATTTATGGAAGGTAACAATCAACCAAAACCACTAGATATCAGGTACTCTTAATTTATGGCAGGTAACAATCAACCAAAACCACTCTCAAGAACAAATGTGACATGTGATGGTAGGTCAGCCATGTTTATAAGTGCTCAATAACACACCCATAACCTTGGACGATAGTATAACAGTACAATATTACCATGTATATTATACTTCGCTATGCGCATACGAACAAAAGAATTGTCTTAATTGTCTTTATGATGCGTAAATAAAAAAAAAGCAATGTGGGATGAGAAAACTCAATGATCAGTTTAATAATAAATAAAGAAAATATTTGTACAAGCATGGTCTTCAAAGTTTCAGATAAATGGTAGAAAATCTACAAATACAAAACTCTTCAAACAGGAAAGGTTATTCTAAGATGTACTACATTATGAATGCAATCTTATCACTGACTGTATTTTTCCCGAGGAAAGAATGGCGTGAAATCGAAAGTGTGTGAGAAAACCTAATTAATTAATATTGTGAAAATATCAATACGCCAAAACTAAGGAATGAATGTAGAACAGATACGGCAACCATCAGTTGAAAAGATTACTGTTCCTGGCCTATATCAATGACCAAATTATTTGCTGATTACAGCCTACTTTATTGAACCATCACCAACCAAGCAGAAAGCGACCTTCTTCAGAAAGACTTAACATCACTGGAAGGTTTGGAAAATAAATTGCAAATGAATTTAAGCGCCAAAAAATGCCTTGTTATAAGAATATCACCGATATGCACACAACTTACAAACTGCACGGTCGTACACTAAAGACAGTTGAAGCCAGAAAATATATAGGAGTAATAATCAGTTAACGCCTTGCGCACTTCGATAATACAGTTGGCAATGGAAATATAAGTAACACTAGGATTTATCCGCAGAAATCTAAATGACTGTGTCACAATTATGGTCAGAACGTTGAAATAGGAAAGGCTCGAAGAACGAAGGAAAACAAACAGATTATGAATGGTATCAAAGATCCAGCATGATCTAATAAGCATATATCGTCAACAATATTTAACCCCAAAGGATAACCGTACCAGAGATAAAAAAAAAAACGCTTCTACCAAAAAAGAATCAGTACAGATGCCTACGGCCTTTCTTCACAAGGGCCATCAGGGATTGGAATCATCAATATCATTGGGCAACACATTTTAAAGATTCTTCTATTTATGTGGTTTTTTGAAGCGTTATGGGGTGTATCCAAATTCTTCACAATTATGAATGGATAAGACAATCTTAACTTATAATTGTCTTATTAACAAGTGTGAATTTTTATTTCGCAATTAAGATGTTGAGATTTGAAGTTTTCAAGTGATAGCAGGTGTTTAAGTATATATTACTAAACATTTCCTCATTTACGTTCAAGCACGTCCATGCACTTAACGTAATAATCAATATTTTTTTGTTTCGCAAATTTCATTGAACTGATTTAAATTAACGTGTTAAAGGACGTTTAAAATGATTTTTGGCTATATTTTGTTGACCCACTTGACCTAATCACCAAATTACTTTTTAAACAATATTATAATACTAGAAAATACCCGCGAAATATACTTTTGCTAATAAATATTACCCAAAATTATTTCGCAACATGCTCCGCTCCGCAGAACAATATTTTTTGCACCCCCCTAACATTAAATCCTGGATCTGCACCTGATTTTTGGTGTTTCCGTGCTCAGAACTACCCCCATATATGAGTGGGCTGAAAATTTTATGCATTCATATATGAATGGGGGTGGGTCACATTCCAGCCGCACTTCGGTACCCATTTTTAATCGAAAACTGAAGTAATCCCTGCACCCTTTTCATGTTGAATTGATGCGGTTCCCCGGAAGGAAAAGCTCTTGACGTGTAAAAATTTGTTGTCAAATTGCTGAGAGCGTCAGGGAGTGTGTATCACAAAGTGTGTCAGTGTAAGGTCAATATTTACCGTATCAGCTACGAAATAAAATTTAATTTTGCCGGGCAGACGTGCAATGACGGAAATATTGACTCTATAAATTGATATTCACTTTCTTGTCTCTAAATTTGTTTTCTTGTTGCTGAATAGTCTTCTTGTCGCTTCTTGTCGCTAAATCATTCTTCTTGTCGTTTCTTGCCGCTAAAATTCTTCTTGTCGCTAATAAGTGAGAACGGATGAGGGCACGTACTAGTAAATTTCAGAGCCGAACGTCGTGAAGGATGGTCGATCCGAACTGGCTTTTTTCCCGATTTCAACCCCCAAATACCCCCAAACAGATCTTGAAATGAACACTTAATAAACTACGTTAGTCATTACCCCTTTGTGGTATAAAAAAATATTCGTCGATTTTATGTGAAAGAAGAAAACGCGATACCCAATTTCAACTCTATTCATTTAGTAATATAGATAGCCTACTTGTGTAACAGTTACGATTGGTCAACACACCATATTTGAAACATTGTGATTTGTCAAGACGTCTTTTTTTAGGTTTGAAAGCTCCGAAAGATTCTCTGTCATCTCTGGTGTAAATCTTGGAAGTGATGTGTGCTGTTTTATTTATTATTATTTTTTTTTTTTTTTTTTATATAGATTTTTACCAGGGACCATAAAACAGATCATATCAAAAATGGAACAAAGATTTCCGGTCATAATAAAGACAACAAAGTGATTGACTGATTGGTGTGAGCGCAAAAAAGGGTTATTTCGGTGTCTTCGTGATGGCAACCACTGTATACAAAGCAGTAAAAAAGCTTAAAGGCTTTGTGTGCAATGGTTTCGCCATTTCCATAAAATTTTCCTGAAAAGCAAAGTAAATTATGTAAAAGTGAGGTCTACGATCAAACGGGGTTTCCAAATTACGCTTTTCTAAAAGTTATCTTATATATTAAAATTTATTTGTTATTTAATTGGTATAATAGAAGTTACAACGAACCCACAACGGTGTAATTTTAGATGTTTCACCTGTTCGTCGAATAAAATCATTTCAACTGTTTAATCTTTTAAACTTTTCCTACACTACGCATGTATTTGTGTATATCTATATTCATTGTTTGTTGTGGGTGATAATAATTTATGGTTTATTTTTTAACGTGTCGAATTAGCTCGGGTTAAGATCGATAATGTAGGGCAGTTGCATGAATATTAATGAATATTGTACCAAGTAAATTTAAATATGCAAGTAGAATGTATAGTCTACGAAAAATACGATTCACAAATATTCATGCAGTAACCCAATAATGTTATTACAAAGCTTAAACTGTTCCAAAAATATTTTTGTCACTGATGACGTCGATAATTTGAAGCCTTATTTGCACTAGTGCAATTCCTAGAATATTGCACGCTAACTTTTCGTTACGTTCTGCGGGAAATATTATGTTTCTATACAACAAAGTCTTTATAGCTATGGCAATTGATAATACATGAATATAAATTATGAAAAAGGATAATGTGAAGATTTAAGAGGACATCCATTTCAATTTTTCTGGGGGAGGAAGGGGTGGGGTAAAAGGATTTTGGAAATGATTATGCCGACCTGTAAGAACTGAAAATTAACAACCAAGTCAAATGCAGAATGGAAAAAGAAAAATCTCTCTTACAAAATATACTAGAAGGATATAACTATGTCAGGGTCAAAGGATCAAAAGGCTTCATTGTATATAGCTAGCAACAAATATAAATGTTTACAACAGTTGCTTATTAATTTTTCTCATATACTTAGCTCTAATATTATAGTTTTTGCATATATACAGAGAGCCTTAATGTGACGTCACGTGGTCGGGCTGATATGGGGTTATTGGCCTGGGTGCGTTCGTTAAAAGATCAAGCAAAGTGATGTTAGGGTATTAAAATTTATTGTTAAAATCAAAGTGGTATTCTATTTTGACGAAGTATAGTTTGTTCCTTCCACCAACAAATATATCCGGACACTGACTTGAAATTTATGAAATGAAGTTGGACTTTTCTTTCAATTTAATTGTATTTAATTTTAGAAATACGAATATTTGTGTAAAATTTGGAGAGGTCAAATTCTTTCTTTTAATTCACGAAGAGAGGCACCTCTGTTAATTTTGTATGGGATTACAAAAAGAAAGTAAAAAATTCAATCGGATGTGTTAATAAAAGAAACTTAAAATTAATGAAAGCAAAAATTCAGGTATGTATCACTTCAATAAAAAATAATTCTATATATAATAGTAGTTTTACCTTTTATGCAACTTTTTATTTATGGTTCGTTTGTTTTTTCTGAATTGAAATGATAAAATTTATACCTGTAAAATTGATTTAAAGGAAATAAAATGTCAAGACATGTTTGTACATTTTATAGAGTGACGTAGAAAGTGATACATTTAACAGCAAACCGCAAACTGTTACAGTCATGTCCACGGCGAAATTAATGCATAGTCTAAATAAGGCGGCAATGTCCGTTTAACTCTTGGGATTTATTGATTTTCAATCTTTATATAACAAAAAAAATTTTAGAAAGAAAAATTGCATAGTTTCTTTTGATAAATTTTTTTCTGAATTATTTTGAAAAAATAGTTTGCAATTGCCACTCCCACACACAAAAGAGTGACGTGCTTGGGGCCTATATATAAAAAAAAGGTCCACGGAACCTATTGCGTTTACCTATTTCGTGATTTCGGGTCTTAAGATTAAATTAATTATGCACATAGAAAAATCATTGTAATAATTTACGGTGCCCATCATAGGCCTTATAAAAATAGAATAAAATATCTTTTTAAATTATCTCTTCTTTATCTTATCTTATACTTGTAATTCAATAAAATATGAATTTATATGGCTAATAATTTCTCTGTCTGTCAATCTAATTAAAACCGATCTCTCATCGCTCCCGTTTTCTAATAAGTCGCGTGGGAAACGGGAGCGATGAGAGATAGGTTTTTAATAAGATTATCTGTCTATTAAATTTATCGCCCGATCGACATCAAAAAAGAATTTTAATAAAGAAACTTACATAATTATGTCAGTAAATGTTGTTAATGAACGCATTTAGAAATTTAAGATTGGAAAACCAATGTTAATTTAATTAATTAAAGGCCCAACAAACGTGAAAAAAAAGATGCATAACTTGAATGGACCGCACAGATATACATGTACCCCTGGAGGCGTTACCTTGATTTGACATTATTCTTATACTATGATGTTATGTTTAGTGCAAAATGGTGACTTTCAGTAATTTCGAAAAGAGGGTTTTAATTTCATGAATTTGACCCTATTTTACTCTTATGCATGATAAATTCTGGATATCCAATTACATTTAATGATGGAAATGTAGATTTTTCCGGAAGTGAAATAATTATGTATAAAATGTGTACCTGTGAAATATAATTCTGTCAAATGAATTTTAACCTTAAACTTACACGTAGTTGTCAATTTAAAAAAACTATAAATAGAAACATTAACAAATCAACCGTTACGGTAAACCACGAAAGGTTTATTCCTGTCAAATTCTTGTACGATCCTTTTAAAATACTGAGTTCCGATTTATATAGAAATATCTAAATAGACAGTCAAGTGCTCAATCATCTTCGCTAGAGAGGAGGGAACTGGATCGTAACCCATGGATAGCGAAGATGGTGCTCAATTACCCCCTTAACTGGGACAGTAGTGTAACAGTATAACAGTATAATGGAGCTACCATTTGATTTTAAATGCTAGGATGAAAAATTTTGTCCTGCATTTTTATTAGTTGTAATCTCTGTCCTGCCTTTTTATTTTTCACTGTATTCGGTCCTGCCTTTTTTTTTTTTTTATTAGTTATCCTGACTTTGTTTACATAAATTGTCATCCTGCCTTTTTTTTTTTTTTTTGCCAAGTTGCTCATCCTGCCTTTTTTTTTTTTAACTCAAAAACTCCTGTCCCGCCTTTTTTTTTTTTTTATTTCATCCTAGCCCCCCATAAAAATCAAATGGTAGCTCCCTAACATTACAATATGCACTCTACTTCGCTATGCCCATACGAACATAAATATTGTCTTAAAAATAATGATGCATAAATAAAATGAAAAGCAATGTAGAATGAGAAATCCCAATGATGAGTTCAATAATCACCCCTAACCGGGGACTGTGGTGTAACAGTACAATATTATAATATATGCTCTACTTTGCTTTTCCAATACGACCATAAAATTGTCTTAATTGCCTAAATGGTGCATAAATAAAACAAAGAGCAATGTGGGAAGAGAAATCCCAATGATCAGTTTAATAGTAAATAATGAAAAAATCTGTACAAGCACGGTCTTTAAAGCTCCGAATAAATGGTAGAAAATCTACAAAGACAGAAATGTTCAATCAGAAAAATGGTTATATAAAAATATATCACATTATGAATGCAACTCTCATCAATGATTTTTTTTTCTCGACGAAAGCTGGAATGGCGTGAAATCGGAAGTATGTGAGAAAACTTTAAAAATTACGCAAGACATGCGAAAGGATTAATACGCCAAAATTAAGAAATGAATGTACAACATAATACTGCAAGTAACAGTTGGAAAGATTAGAGTAATTACATCGGTAATTAGCACACACATCCAAATAATAATGAAAGAAAACAATAAGTATCGACGCAAGATTATACTCGCATTTATACTGAAATATATTAATTGTTCAAAGCCCTATTTCAACTTATAAATTGACAGTTAATTCTTTCTCTCGATCGATCGATTTCGACAGTGTAATTTATTTCTGATGAAAAATTATAATCCCATAGTCCTATAGTACGAAGTTTTTTCTCTCAGATTCTCCTACTCGTGTGAGGTTTTTTTTTCTAATCCTTATGGTGCGTATTCAAATTTTACACAATGGATGGTTTGGATAATCTTATAATTGTCTGATTAACATGAGTGAATTTTCATTTTGCCATTAAGTTGTTCAGAATTGAAGTTTTCAAATGATAACATGTGTTTAAGTTTATTTAATATTTAATAGTTCCCGTTACGTTCAAGCACCTACATGTACTTAATATAATAATCATTGTCTTTTTGTTTTGCAAAATTCATTGAATTGTTTTAAATTAACGTATTAAAAGACGTTTTGAATAAGTTGTGGTTACATTTGTTGCTCAACTTGACATACTCGTCAAATATACTCTTTAACAATAGTATAAGATAGCTTAATTGTGTTTTCCTGTCATAAATAACCCATATTTTTTTCTGTGTTCGCAAATGATATTGCATCATAGGAACGTTATGATTGGTCCAGGCATCTTTACGGAGGTAAGAAAGTTCCGAAAGTTCCACTGTCATCTCTGGTGAAAATCTTGACTGATTTTTACTGTTTTAGTCTTTTTTTTTCATATTAGATTACATTTCGACTTCCACCGTTGAAATCATTCAAAAGTCGTACTTGCCCGGTGGTAAGTGCTCACCCTCATTTTATGCGGAAATAGGGTATAAATAGGAAAACAGCGCCTCAGAACCTTGCTTATATATTTTCTCCGCTTGTTTTCAGAGTAAAATTTGTCTTTTCTGCCATTTATTTGTCCGTTCTTCGTATCAACAACTCCCTACCCCAGCCCCCAAAAAAAATCAAAGCATTAATATTTTGTTGCCCCACTTGACTTATTTACCGAATAAGCTCTTAAACAATATTATAAGATAGCCTAATTGTGAAAATAGATAATTAAATAATTAGCATTTTGGTTGAACTCGGAAATGATGCTGCATTGTGAGGTCCAATTTTATTCCATAAAATTTTAATGAAAAGCAAAATAAATTATGTGAAAGTGAGGTCTACGATGAAACGGGGTTTCCAAACTGCACTTTTCTAAAAGTTATTCAATATAATAAAATTTAAATGTCATTAAAATGGTATAACAAAAATTGTCAAACGAAACCGCAACGATATAAATTTTAAATGTTTCATTACTTGTTCGTCGAATAAAATCAAAACGACTTTTTAATCTTTTAAAATATTACTACACTACGCATGTATTTGTGTATTTCTATTTCAATTCATTGTATGTTGTGGATGATAATAACTTATGATTTATTTTTTCACATGTCGAGATGTCGGGAACAACGCTATAACGTAGGGTAATTGCATGAATACCAAAATAAATTTGAATATAGCACCAGTTTGGAAGTGGAATATATATGTTCTACGAGAGATACTATTCACAAATATTCATGCAATAACCTTTAATTTAATTACAAAGCTTAAATTGTTCCAAAGATATTTTTGTCACTGATGACGTCGATATATATATATAGTTTGAAGCTGTATTTGCATTTGTGCAATATCATTGAATATTACACGCTAACTTTTCATTACGTTCTGCGAGGAATATTAAGTTTCTATACAATAAAGTGTTATAGCACAGCTATTGTAATTTAAAATATATGAATGTAAATTATAAAAAAGGAAAATGTGAAGAGTTAGGGGACATCCATTTTAATTTTCGGGGTGGGGGGGGGGAGGGGTAAACGGATTTTGGAAATGATTATGCCGGCCTGTAGGAACTGAAAATGAACAATCTTTTCACATGCAAGATGAAAAAGATAATTCTCCCCTACAAAATATTTTTATACTATTAGGATCTTTTTATAGGTGAGGGCCAAAGTATCAATTGGTCGCATTGTATTAATTAGCAACACTTATACATGTTTATTTATCGTTGCTAATTAAAGTTTCTCTATCTGTAATTCTTACTCGATTTATCCTTTTCCTGACCTATTGATTATTTTTATTTAATTTACGTGTGCTTCGTTTGATCTCAGTTCTTTAGTGGTCAAAATTCGATTATGACGTCAAATGTTCTTCCATTCCTCTGTAATTAATGGTGGGACGTCATGAAAAAGGCGACCATGCCTGATGACGTCACATAGAAAGAACACATCTTTTTGCAGGTCTTTTGAAAAGAAGGATTCAGGGTGTCTGCATATTGTCTAAGACTCATTAGAGAAACAGATTGAACCAGATTTATGCTGACTTAGACCAAATTATTCTGTCCCTATATTTCAGATACTGTAAATTCAGAAATTATTGCGTGCATTTATTTTTGCGATTTTTCAAAAATGCACAAGAATGCGATTTTAATTATTGCGATTTCAGAAAATTCTACATACAGATCTATGTTTCAGTTATCAAAATGCGAGTTTTTATTATTGCGATACTCACCTAGTCGCATTATTCGCATTAATAAAAACCTCGCAATAATTTCTGAATTTACAGTATTTTTTTCCTGATCTTCATTTGCTTTTTAATTTTTTTCTATTTATCTTTTATTTTTGATTGCTGTCTATTGCTAACTTTGTAACCCTCTAAAAATATTTACTAATTGTATTTTCAAGCGTGGTGGATTTTTCTAAAAATTAAAAAAAAATCATATCTTGTTTTATCTTTCTATGACTTAACACTAGATGTAGAAATGAGAGGGCTGTCAAAAAAAAAAAACAAACGACAATATATAATCACTTAACGGTTTGGCGTACGGCCTTTGACAATTAGCAAAACCTACCCGCATCCGGTATAAAAATGTGAAACAATTAAAAAGAGAAAATCAATGGCCTGCTGTAAGCTTATGAAGAAAACAATTATGGAAGACAACAATCAACCAAAACCACTGAACTACTGTCACCTAGCTTTGGACAGACACGAGAGCAGATGTGACATGTGGTGAGTTAGACTTGTGTGTAAGTGCACAATCAACCCTCACCTGAGAACGGCGGTGTACCAGTATACTATTGCAATATATGCTCTACTTCGCTATGCCATATATGACAATAAAAATGTCTTAATGATGCGTAGCAATGTAGGATCATGTAGGATGAGAAATCCCAGTAATGAGTTCAATAATCACCCTAAGGGAACGACCATTTAACTTCAAAGGGAGGGAGTTATGGTTTTTCTTAAAAATATTCTGATCCCCATTTTGATGAAAAAATATTGTGGTCAAGCATGCAGATGACAAAAAAATATTCTAAATCCAGATTTTCCCATACCTTATAGTGTTAAATTTTGAAAAAATAATTTTATTGATAGCGTCGAAAAAAATGTTTCTGGCTCAGAAACCCCCCTCTTTTTAAAGTTAAATGGTTGCTCCCTAACCTGGAGACGGTGGTGTAACAGTACAATATTACAATATATGCTTTAATTCGCTATGCTCATACGAAAATACAACTTGTCTTAATTATCTTAATCAATAAAACAAAAGCAATCATAAAATGGTAGTTCTAAGATATATATCACATTATGAATGTAATTCTGATAGATTATTTGTTTTGACGAAAGCTGGAATTGCGTGAAATCGAAAGTATGTAAGACAACTTAGTGCCAATCTGCCTAAGAATCAGGCAGTGGTGAAAACATGACAAACAAAACCCATTCAAGTTGACAAATTTATGTTCAAAATGTATAATGGTGCACAAATATATCATTCGTTTCCTCTTCCTGTTCTGGTTATTCGAGATATAATTTGGTTGAAATGCACTAGAAATTAACAATTAAGGGGAGCTAGCTCTGTAATTTGCTATCATTCTTACCAAAAGTTATCTAGAGATTTCTCGAATTACCAGACACGCAGAAATGAAAGACCTACCATTTCAAACTCAGGATGAGGGTAACTTCAAAATAGGATGGTTAAGTCAATGGGTTTTTTTCGGCCATGTTTTGATTTTTTTCAAAATTGCCTGATTTTTACATAGACTGGCACTTAATCACTCAAGGCGTGTGAAAATATACAAATACGCCAAAATTAAGAAAGAATGTACAACATCCTACAAGTATCAGTTGGAACAATTGGAGTAACCAGATCGGTACTAAGCACACACAATAAACTAACAATGAAAGAAGACACTAAGTACCGACACAAGAGTACGAATTTTGAATCATTTCAACCGTCAAAGTCGAAATGTCATTTATATATGGAAAACAATTAAAACAGCAAAAATCACTATCAAGATTTTCTCCAGAGATGACAGTGAATCATTCGGAACTTTTCACTGTGACCTCCGTGAAAATGACTTGACCAATCACAACGTTTAAAATATGGTGTCTTAACCAATCATAATGTTTAAAATAGTTACGTTCTCACAATGCAGCATCATTTCCGAGTTCAGACAAAATGCTTAGTATATCATTATTTATGACAGGAAAGTACAACTATATTGTTTAAGAGCTTATTCGGTGAGTAGGTCAAGTGTGGCAACAATTAAAATATTATTGTTTTAATTTCTTTTAGGGGGAGAGGGGGAGTTGCGGATACGAAGAACGGACAAATAAATGGAAAATAAGACGAATTTTACTCTGGGAAAAAGTGGAGAAAATATATCAGCAAGGATCTGAACCGCCGTTTTACTATTCATTTCCTATTTCCGCATAAAAAAAAATATTGTATCAAAAATATACAATGATGTAGGGACAAGAAAAGTTACTATAAAGAGGCTAATACTTTTGTACTGAATTCGAACTCTCATCAAATTCGGGAGAAATAGTAGTTGCACAAGGATGAGGATGAGCACTTACCTACGAGTAAGTTAGACCATAGATATAATAGCCTGCTATGGTACGACTTTAGAATGATTTCAACGGTAAAAGTCGATATGTAAAAAAGACTAAAACAGTAAAAATCAGTCAGGATTTTCACCACAGATGACAATGAAACTATCGGAACTTTTCGTAAAGATGCCTAGACCAATCATAATGTTTAATATAATTACGTTCCCATGATGCAACATCATTTGCGAATACATACAAAATGATGGATAAACATAATTAATATTATAATATTGTTAAAGAGTTTATCCGATGAGTAGGTCAAGTGGGGCAACAAATTATTTTAAGCGTCTTATAATACGTTAATTTAAACCAATTCAATGATATTTGCAAAACAAGAAGATAATTATTATTATAATATGTACATGTAGGTGCTTGAATCTTACGGGAAATATTAAGTATTGAATAAACTTTAACACAAGTTATCATTTGAAAACTTCAATTCTGTACAACTTAATGGCGAAACAAAAATTCACGCTTGTTTATAAGACAATCGTATAAGATTATCCAAACCATTCATATTTGTGAAAAATTTTGATAAAAAAAAATCCACATGAATAGAAGAATCTGAGAAAAAAAACTGCGTACTATGAGATCCGGATTTTTCATCAGAAATAAATTACACGATCAAATCGAGAGAGAGAGTTTACGATCAATTTATAAGTTTAAATAGGGGTTTAAACAATTAGTATCTTTAAATAAATGTGAGTATTACTTACATGTACCCGAGCAGGTCCCCACCCTCATCCCAAAATTCGATTATGACGTCAAATGTTCTTCCATTCCTCTGTAATTAATGGTGGGACGTCATGAAAAAGGCGACCATGCCTGATGACGTCACATAGAAAGAACACATCTTTTTGCAGGTCTTTTGAAAAGAAGGATTCAGGGTGTCTGCATATTGTCTAAGACTCATTAGAGAAACAGATTGAACCAGATTTATGCTGACTTAGACCAAATTATTCTGTCCCTATATTTCAGATACTGTAAATTCAGAAATTATTGCGTGCATTTATTTTTCAAAATGCACAAGAATGCGATTTTAATTATTGCGATTTCAGAAAATTCTACATACAGATCTATGTTTCAGTTATCAAAATGCGAGTTTTTATTATTGCGATACTCACCTAGTCGCATTATTCGCATTAATAAAAACCTCGCAATAATTTCTGAATTTACAGTATTTTTTCCTGATCTTCATTTGCTTTTTAATTTTTTCTATTTATCTTTTATTTTTGATTGCTGTCTATTGCTAACTTTGTAACCCTCTAAAATATTTACTAATTGTATTTTCAAGCGTGGTGGATTTTTCTAAAATTAAAAAATCATATCTTGTTTTATCTTTCTATGACTTAACACTAGATGTAGAAATGAGAGGGCTGTCAAAAAAAAAAACAAACGACAATATATAATCACTTAACGGTTTGGCGTACGGCCTTTGACAATTAGCAAAACCTACCCGCATCCGGTATAAAAATGTGAAACAATTAAAAAGAGAAAATCAATGGCCTGCTGTAAGCTTATGAAGAAAACAATTATGGAAGACAACAATCAACCAAAACCACTGAACTACTGTCACCTAGCTTTGGACAGACACGAGAGCAGATGTGACATGTGGTGAGTTAGACTTGTGTGTAAGTGCACAATCAACCCTCACCTGAGAACGGCGGTGTACCAGTATACTATTGCAATATATGCTCTACTTCGCTATGCCATATATGACAATAAAAATGTCTTAATGATGCGTAGCAATGTAGGATCATGTAGGATGAGAAATCCCAGTAATGAGTTCAATAATCACCCCTAAGGGAACGACCATTTAACTTCAAAGGGGGAGGGGAGTTATGGTTTTTTCTTAAAAATATTCTGATCCCCATTTTGATGAAAAAAATATTGTGGTCAAGCATGCAGATGACAAAAAAAAATATTCTAAATCCAGATTTTCCCCATACCTTATAGTGTTAAATTTTGAAAAAAATAATTTTATTGATAGCGTCGAAAAAAAAATGTTTCTGGCTCAGAAACCCCCTCTTTTTTTTAAAGTTAAATGGTTGCTCCCTAACCTGGAGACGGTGGTGTAACAGTACAATATTACAATATATGCTTTAATTCGCTATGCTCATACGAAAATACAACTTGTCTTAATTATCTTAATCAATAAAACAAAAAGCAATCATAAAATGGTAGTTCTAAGATATATATCACATTATGAATGTAATTCTGATAGATTATTTGTTTTTGACGAAAGCTGGAATTGCGTGAAATCGAAAGTATGTAAGACAACTTAAGTGCCAATCTGCCTAAGAATCAGGCAGTGGTGAAAACATGACAAACAAAAACCCATTCAAGTTGACAAATTTATGTTCAAAATGTATAATGGTGCACAAATATATCATTCGTTTCCTCTTCCTGTTCTGGTTATTCGAGATATAATTTGGTTGAAATGCACTAGAAATTAACAATTAAGGGGAGCTAGCTCTGTAATTTGCTATCATTCTTACCAAAAGTTATCTAGAGATTTCTCGAATTACCAGACACGCAGAAATGAAAGACCTACCATTTCAAACTCAGGATGAGGGTAACTTCAAAATAGGATGGTTAAGTCAATGGGTTTTTTTCGGCCATGTTTTGATTTTTTTCAAAATTGCCTGATTTTTACATAGACTGGCACTTAATCACTCAAGGCGTGTGAAAATATACAAATACGCCAAAATTAAGAAAGAATGTACAACATCCTACAAGTATCAGTTGGAACAATTGAGTAACCAGATCGGTACTAAGCACACACAATAAACTAACAATGAAAGAAGACACTAAGTACCGACACAAGAGTACGAATTTTGAATCATTTCAACCGTCAAAGTCGAAATGTCATTTATATATGGAAAACAATTAAAACAGCAAAAATCACTATCAAGATTTTCTCCAGAGATGACAGTGAATCATTCGGAACTTTTCACTGTGACCTCCGTGAAAATGACTTGACCAATCACAACGTTTAAAATATGGTGTCTTAACCAATCATAATGTTTAAAATAGTTACGTTCTCACAATGCAGCATCATTTCCGAGTTCAGACAAAATGCTTAGTATATCATTATTTATGACAGGAAAGTACAACTATATTGTTTAAGAGCTTATTCGGTGAGTAGGTCAAGTGTGGCAACAATTAAAATATTATTGTTTTAATTTCTTTTAGGGGGAGAGGGGGAGTTGCGGATACGAAGAACGGACAAATAAATGGAAAATAAGACGAATTTTACTCTGGGAAAAGTGGAGAAAATATATCAGCAAGGATCTGAACCGCCGTTTTACTATTCATTTCCTATTTCCGCATAAAAAAATATTGTATCAAAAATATACAATGATGTAGGGACAAGAAAAGTTACTATAAAGAGGCTAATACTTTTGTACTGAATTCGAACTCTCATCAAATTCGGGAGAAATAGTAGTTGCACAAGGATGAGGATGAGCACTTACCTACGGGTAAGTTAGACCATAGATATAATAGCCTGCTATGGTACGACTTTAGAATGATTTCAACGGTAAAAGTCGATATGTAAAAAAGACTAAAACAGTAAAAATCAGTCAGGATTTTCACCACAGATGACAATGAAACTATCGGAACTTTTCGTAAAGATGCCTAGACCAATCATAATGTTTAATATAATTACGTTCCCATGATGCAACATCATTTGCGAATACATACAAAATGATGGATAAACATAATTAATATTATAATATTGTTAAAGAGTTTATCCGATGAGTAGGTCAAGTGGGGCAACAAATTATTTTAAGCGTCTTATAATACGTTAATTTAAACCAATTCAATGATATTTGCAAAACAAGAAGATAATTATTATTATAATATGTACATGTAGGTGCTTGAATCTTACGGGAAATATTAAGTATTGAATAAACTTTAACACAAGTTATCATTTGAAAACTTCAATTCTGTACAACTTAATGGCGAAACAAAATTCACGCTTGTTTATAAGACAATCGTATAAGATTATCCAAACCATTCATATTTGTGAAAAATTTTGATAAAAAAAAATCCACATGAATAGAAGAATCTGAGAAAAAAACTGCGTACTATGAGATCCGGATTTTTCATCAGAAATAAATTACACGATCAAATCGAGAGAGAGAGTTTACGATCAATTTATAAGTTTAAATAGGGGTTTAAACAATTAGTATCTTTAAATAAATGTGAGTATTACTTACATGTACCCGAGCAGGTCCCCACCCTCATCCCTGTGTAACTAGAATTTCTCCCGAATTTGATGAGAATTTGAATTGTCTACACTTAAAGGCATTCGCCTTTTCATGGTTTCTTTTCTTGTCCCTACATCATAAGAATTGTTTATACCAATAAATTAGTTTTTCTACGCAATAAAAGGGAATAAATAGAAAAATGGCGCATCAGACCTGTACAATTAAATGTTCTCCATCTGTTCGTTCTCAGAGTAACATTCGTCTTTTCTTTCTTTTGTTTGCTCGTTCTTCGTATCTGCACCTCTCCCCCCCCTTTCCAAAAATCAAAACAAAACAAAAAAACTCATTTTAAAACAAAAGGCTCAATTTTATGACATCTACACAGAATTGTAGGTATTTAATAGCCTTCTGCACTTATTTTATTTTATATTACTAATGATGTTAGGTGTTTCCCATAGCAAAGTATGGTTATTGACACAGAAAAGGAGATGAAGGCTTGTATACCGGATAACCTACTCAACAAGAGACTGGGATTTGACAAAGACCCTAAAAGTATAATTTAGTATTTATTAAGGCATAGTTTTAGACCTATTTCAATTTCGATACACATGCTTTTTGTGGTTTTCCTTGATAGAAAAATAAAGACTTATATATATACATATATATATATATACGAGCTAGGTTTTTACAGATTATCATCAGTGACCATCAAATCAGATCATATCAAAAATAGCTGTATATCATATATATAACTAAAGATGAAAAAGTGATTGACTGATTGGCGTCAGCTCAACATATGGTTATATCGATGGATGTCAGCGTGAAGGCAACCATGCACTGAATACAATGCTGTAAAAAGCTGAAAGGCTCTGCAGTCGTTTCGTATATTCCATAAAATTTTAATGAAAAGCAAAGTAAATTATGTGAAAGTGAGGTCTACGATGAAACGGAGTTTCCAAACTGCACTTTTCTAAAAGTTATCCAATATGAAAAAAATTATTTGTTATCTAATTGGTATAACAGAAATTATAACGAAACCGCAACGGTGTAATTTTAGATGTTTCACCTGTTCGTCGAATAAAATCAATTCGACTTTTTAATCTTCTAAACTTTTCCTACACTACGCGTGTATTTGTGTATTTCTATATCCATTCATTGCATGTTGTGGGTGATGATAACTTATGGTTTATTTTTTCACATGTCGACTTAGCTCGGGTTTAGATCGATAATGTAGAGTAATTGCATGAATATTTATGAATATAGTACCAAGTAAATTTAAATATAGCAAGTAGAATATATATTTTACGAGAGATACGATTCATAAATATTCATGCAATAAACCATTAATTGTATTATAAAGCTTAAACTGTTCCAAAGATATATATGTCACTGATTACGTCGATAATTTGAGGCTGTATTTTCTCTAATATCAATATCATAGAATATTGCACGCTAACTTTTCGTTACGTTCTGCGAGATATATGTTTCTATACAACAAAGTGTTTATAGCACAGCTATGATAATTGATAATACATGAATGTGAATTATGAAAACGGATAATGTGCAGATTTAAGAGGACATCCATTTTAATTTTTCTGGGGGAGGAAGGGGATGTGTAAAAGGCTTTTGGAAATGATTATACGGACCTGTAGGAATTGAAAATGAACAACCTGTCAAATGCAGAATGAAAAAGAAAAATCTCCTTTACAAAATATAATAGAAGGATATAATTATTAGTCAGGGTCAAAAGGCTGCATTGTATACAGCTAGCAACAAATATAAATGTTTACAACATTTACTTATCAATGTTGATCATATACTTAGCATTAATAATATGGTGTTTGAATATGTGCAACGAGCGAAGATAAACTAGCCAAACATTCACATCAAGGTTTATAACCCATATTAGCCCACCCGGCACGCAACGTCATTTCAACGTTGAAATGTGGTTGATATTTCGTCATGACGTTGTTTCAACGTTGTTTCAACGTTGTAACAGCAACGTCGAAGTTATGTTGCAGAAAGTAAGTTGATTCAACGTTGAATTTTAGTTGAATTTTCAATGTTGAAGTTCGGTTGAAATAAATATGTTGTTTCAACGTTAAATGTTGGTTGACATGTCGACGATGGAGGTTCGTCGAGAAAAAAAATTGTATGCATCGGTGTAAAAAATTATTCACCATCAGCGTTAAAGGTGACTCATTATAGTTGTACATCCTTTGTTGTTGTATCAACAAAAGTTCAGAAATAAAGATTTTGTTATGGAATATTGTAATCAATGTTTCCTTTCATTTTTTTTTGTACAATATCTAGTAAAATTAGGAATATTCCAAAACCGGGACGTTTATCAAAATCATAAAAGTGTACAAATTTAAATTATCATTCATCGAAATATGCTACTAACTAATTTGTTATTATCCGAAATATTTTAATCAAAGATAAGACACAGCATGTGAAAGTGCGGCATCTACACAACTGATACACGAGGATTAGCACTCCCAATAATCTATTGATAAAATTATCACGTGACATGATGCTGATTAATGTATGACCGCACGTGTGTAACCGCCTTTTTCAAACGCGGAGATTGTATAATTTTCCTGAACAATATTTAGGACCGTTTTCAGCAAAGAAGAATTCATAGAAATGTAAGTGTTTCTTTAACTTATTATCCGTTGCTGTATTAATTGTCTTTTAATGCTTGTGGGATGTTAACATTGGGAGATTATAAATGCACAAACGTGTATATTTTGAAAATCTCGCCATAGTGTATGTTGTAGAGATATCATTACTGACTTCAGTGTGTACATCGTCTTTTTGTTGTAATTTTAATGATTTCTTTTATTCTTCGATCGTATTTTAGTAATTTAAAATATTGCTTGGCGATGATGATCATGATGTTATTCTTATTTTTGCACAGGTATTAGGGACAGAACAGTAACTTAAGAGTTTTGGAAAAAAGATTTGATGATATAAGTAAATTCTGTCAAGGTATGTATTTTTTTTTTAAATTTAATTTTGTTTTATTATCAATAATCAGTATGTTTGCTAGATTGCATGTGTTCAAGTGTTGTTTGTGTTGATACTGCATGAACTTTGTGATTTGTGTTGATTTATATGCTCTATATTGGCCCTTTAATTAGGAATAAAGACATTTGATTTGATTTGTAAATATATTTTGTAATGCATATCAAATTTAAAACAAAACCGTCTGCAATAGATCCTTGTGCTTGAGATTGGTGGCATTTTAGCAATAAATCCTGGTGCCCGAGATGGGTGGCATTGTTATAATAGATCCTGGTGCTCGAGATGGGTGGCATTGTTACAATAGATCCTGGTGCTCGAGATAGGTGGCATTTTAACAATAGATCCTGGTGCTCGAAATGGGTGGCATTGTTACAATAGATCCTGGTGCTCGAGATAGGTGGCATTGTAACAATAGATCCTGGTGCTCGAGATAGGTGGCATTGTAACAATAGATCCTGATGCCCGAGATGGGTGACATTGTTACAAAAGATCCTGGTGCTCGAAATAGGTGGCATTCGTACAATAGATCCTGGTGCTCGAGATGGGTTGCTACAATAGTTCCTGGTGCTCGAGACTGGTGGCATTGTTACAATAGATCCTGGTGCCCGAGATGGGTGACATTGTTACAACAGATCCTGGTGCTTGAAATATGTGGCATTTGTACAATAGATCCTGGTGCTCGAAATAGGTGGCATTTTAACAATAGAACCTGGTGCTCGAAATTTGTGGCATTGTTACAATAGATCCTGGTGCTCGAGATGGGTGGCATTGTTACAATAGATCCTGGTGCTCGAAATAGGTGGCATTTGTACAATAGATCCTGGTGCTCGAGATAGGTGGCATTGCTACGTGTACATGAGCGAAAAAATGTAAAAAAGGATCAGCGTTTATGTAAACCAGTAAATTAATATAAAAAACTGGCCTTATATAACATTTTATTCCCTGCCTTTGACGTTCTACGTAATTGTTAACTCATGTTTACAAAATATTTATATTTTTTATTTGTGGTTGTTTGTTTTTCAGAAAGAGTAATGGATGCCTACACAAAAATAACAGAAGCTAAAATGATTAAAGAAGGATCATGCACCAGATATGGTTGGAGGAGTTTGGAGAATACAATTCATTTTCACGAAACTATTAAAAATGATTAAGAGATTATTTGTATTCATTTACCAGATCACCTTTTGGCTATATGAGCTTTTGTCATAACTTGACATCTGTTGTACTGTTTTGTTTCAAATCTTGATGAGTCATAGGGCTTCAATATCTTTTGTGGTTACTAAGTATTATAGATATAAGGAGATGGGGTATGATTGTCAATGAGATAAATATCCACCAGAGTCCAATTAACGTGGAGGTCACTAAACGGCCTTCAACAATAAGCAAACACCACACCGTATAGTCAGCGATAGAAGACCCGGACACAATTTGTTTTAAACAATTCAAACGAGAAAAACCAACCGCCTAAACGACAAACAAATATGACAGAAGAACCAACAACAAGCAACGAATTGCTTATTTCAACATGAATCAATGTTGTTGCAATATTCGGGTGACGTTGTTTCAATGTTAGGTTTCAACCTATATTCAATGAAAAATCAACGTTGATACAATGTTGAAAATATAACGTTGTTTCAATGTCAGATATTCAACGTTGTTTCACCTTTCAAAATCAACAGTTAATTCAACGTCTTTTCAACTTTACAGATTAACGTTGATTCAACGTTGTTTCAACGTTGAAATGCCTGGTGGGAGCCTTATGTGACGTCACGTGGTCGGGTTGAAATGGGTTATTAGGCTGGGTGCGTTCATAAATTGGCAGTTTATCATAAATATATTAATACATATCTTTTTCAATGTCGGCCTGGGTATCATCCTCGATCTATATCAGCACTTATTATGTCTAAGTGTTCAAGCCATTGATTTCAATCAATGAAACTAAATTGAACTCATTTTTCATTCTGCATTTATTTTAGAATGAACAATATTTGTTCAAAGGGTTAAGAATACTAAGATGTCAAATTCATTCTTTTATTGCATGAGGAGAGGGCCCTTGACTTTTGCAAAACAGCAATTTTGATGTGAATACAAAAGAAAAACGTTACAAATCAGATCGGAAGTGATAATACTTTTAGATACTTCAATTCGATAAAAGTAAACATTCAGGTATGTATCACTTCAATGAAAAAAAGATTTTCTATAATTAACTTTATAGATAGTACTTTCACCATTTTTGCAACTGTTTATTTATGGTTTGTTTATTTTCCCGGATTTGAAATAATAAATTAATGACAAAATATAAAATATATAAAATACCTGTTGAAATAAGTTCAGAGGAAATAAAAAGTTATTAAGGCATGTTAGTAAATTTTATAAACGAAAATTAGCAAGCTATAAATATACCGTAACCCGCAAACTATTCCGATTATGTGCACGATGAAATTGGTTTTTAGTCTTAATACTTTAAAAAGAAAACAGTCAGTTTTAGAAGGAAAGTAGGAACATTGCCTTGTTTCTTTTGAAAATTAGTTAAAAAAAAGAATTTAATTTTTAAAAAATCTTGTTTCTGAATGGTTTTGGAAAGAAAATGTGAAATTACTCAACCCCTCGTATATTTGTGTCGATCATTAAGCTTGCTGTTTCATTCAATAAAGAGTTGTTTTTACGGAGGAGGGTTAACACTACACCTACATAAGTATTATTAATTACTACCGGTTTATGAAATTAATCCCCTCATATATTTGTGTCGATCATTAAGCTTGCTGTTCCATTCATTATTAATTACTTCCGGTTTAATATAATGTTTTTCATATTTTGTGTATTTTTTTGTATCTTGTTATTTTATTTGTTCATATATGCTATCGCCCCGGATGTAAATGTGCATTTAGTTAATAAATAAAAAGAATATATAAATTAAAAAAAATCCAAACTTGTCAAGTGACTACAATTGATTTTAAAAGCACCTCATCAAAATTACTTTTCTCTTGGATAATATAATATAATAGAAATATGTGTGTGCCTCGACCTAAAATCTAAATTTATGAAGCAAAACGTTCTATATCAATTGGATTTA
Source organism: Mytilus coruscus (assembly GCA_017311375.1). NCBI lineage: Eukaryota > Metazoa > Mollusca > Bivalvia > Mytilida > Mytilidae > Mytilus > Mytilus coruscus. The sequence goes on along the minus strand of CM029608.1, from coordinate 29,503,237 downwards.
TTCAAGAAGAAATACCACAACATTTTGTTTATGAAACAAAACGCGAGCTAGTTTAAAAAAAATAAATATTTATTAAGTATTTTCAAATTTATAAAAAGTAATTGTTACAAATTAAGCAGAATTGCTAAGCACATTGTATATAATAGTATAATTATATTGTGTCTTATTTGTTCGTTGTTATATTTTAATGTCTTTATTGTATTGAGTTCAGTTTATAATTTGTCATTGAGCCACAGTGGCGATTAGTTTTATGCTGACTTAGATCGAATTAGACCAAATATTTCTTGATCTTCATTTGCTTCTTTTTTTTTTTTTTACAGTTGATTGCGGTCTATCGCTTACCTTGTAACACTGTAAATAAAGTCATTCCTTACTTCCTTATTTGTATTTTGTAGCGTGCACGTGGTAGATTTTTCTTAAAAATGAAAAAAACAATTATTACTTGTTTGATCTTCCTATATATATAGATGCCTTAACACTGGATATAGAACTGATATTGTTTAAATGAGACGGTTGCCAACTTAAGACAAATACAATATTTAATCACTTTAACGGTTTGACGTACGGCCTTCAACAAATAGCAAAACATACCCTGTGTAGAAAGCCATCAAGTCCCCGGATAAAAATGTGAAACAATCCATAAGAGAAAATCAATGGCCTGCTGTGAGCTTATGAAGAAAGCAATTATGGCAGACAACAATCAACCAAACCAACTGGACTACAGTCACCTAGCTTTGGACAGACACGAGACCAGATGTGATATGTTGTGGGTTACACATTCAAGTGTCAAATCACCCCCTAACCTGGCACGGTGGTGCAACAGTACAATATTACAATATATGCTCGTCTTTGCTGTGCCCACATGAACATAAGAATTGTCTCAATTGTCTTAATGATGTATAAATAAAACAAAAAGCGATGTGGGATGAGAATTCCTAGGGATCAGTTTAATAATTAATAGTGTATATGCATAGTCCCCAAAACTCCGAATAAATGGTAGAACAACTAAAAATACAAAAATCTTCAATCAGAAAATTATTATAAGTTATATTCTCATATATTTAAAATTATGAATGCTATTCTGGTCAATGAATGTTTCTCGGCAAAAGCTGGAATGGCGTGAAATCGTAAGTATATGAGAAAAATTTATTAAGATCGGTACTAAGCACACACAATCAACTAACTATGAAAGAAGACACTAAGTACCGACGTAAGAATATACTCGCATCTACTTATTACAGCTCTATTTCAAATTATAAATTAATAGTAAACTTACTCAATCGATCGATTTCGACAGTTTAATTTATTTCTGATTAAATATTAAGATCCAATAGTACGAAGTTTTTTTTGTCATAAATTTTCCTATTCGTCTGAGGTTTTATAAAAGTAAAATCACAAAATACTGAACTCCTTCAAAAGGAAAGTCCTCAATCAAATGGCAAAATCAAAAGTTCAAACACATCAAACGAATGGATAACAACTGTCATATGACTTGGTACAGGCATTTTCTTATGTAGAAAATGGTGGATTGAACCTGGTTTTATGGCTAGCCAAACCTCTCACTTGTATCAGTCGTATCAAATTCCATTATATTGACAACGATGCGTGAACAAAACAAACAGACACATTTATGAATGGGTGTATTTTTCACAACAATCTTAACTTATAATTATCTTATCAACAAGTGTGAATTTTCATTTCGCCATTAAGATGTTGAGAATTGACGTTTTCAAGTGATAACAGGTGGTTAAGTTTATATATTACTAAACATTTCCTCATTTATGTTCAACCACGTCCATGCACTTAACATAATAATCAATATCTTTTGTTTTGCAAAATTCATTGAATTGATTTAAACTAACGTATTAAAGTACGTTTAAAATTATATGTGGCTATATTTTGTTGACCCACTTGACCTTCCCACCGAAATAACTTTTGAACAATATTATTAACAAGTTGCTTTCTTTAAAAAAAAGAAATTCAATCGTGAACCCAAATGCCTGTTTGATACAAAAGATCAGATAATTGTTAAACAAAGATCCATGGTTGTACTGTTTTTTGTTGTATAAATAAAGGCAACAGTAGTATACCGCTGTTCAATAGCTATCATTCGATTAAGCAAAAACAAATACGGGTTACAAACTAAAACCGAGGGAAACACTCTATAAGATATAGAAATGTACAAGGATTGTCAATGAAACTGCTGTTCAATGTGGGGCAAAATAGTCTTGTTCAAGAAGCCCGCCTCCGGGTGTGGGATTTTCTCCCTGTGTTGAAGACCCTTCGGCTGTTTTCTGCTTTGGTCGGATTGTTGTTTCTTTGACACATTCCCCATTTCCATTCTCAATTTTATATTTGATTGGTAAAAAAATCTTTTATCTATCTCCGCTCCCTCTCTTTGGCACGAAAGATAACTTGACAACATTCTTAATAAGAGTCACCCTCTGGATGTTCATTCTGAGGTGCTGATTTTTAAATTAAAGTTAGTTTTCTTGCTTAAGTCGAAATGTAAATGTAAAGAAATTTAATGAATTAAATCATAATTATTTATCAAAATTCTAAGCTGTATTCTTATTTGATTATCCCGAACTAACTCTTTTTCGGAAAATCAACCAAACTAGTTTATATGGTTTGGTCATTGGCTATCCTATTCAAGATATGTTTGACCTCAATCTCATTATACCACAGACAACAACTCCAAGCAAACTTTTGGATTGAAAGAGTTTGAAACCACAACTTTATACTTGTTCAAACAAATCTCACTTTTCATTTCTAGCTCGTCCTTTTGTAAATAAGCAAAAATGAAATGAAGTTGTTGTTTTGTTGCTTTTATACGGTTTTGAATAAGACTTAGAATAAAAATAAGAATTTTATTAGTCTTAAATCCGAACAATAGGATTGTTACTAAATAAAAATACAACAACATATAAATGACAAAACTATAGACAGAAGACATTACAAACATGTAGCATTTAAAAAAAAATATTTATTATTTTAAATTCACATTTATATTGCGATTTTGTCATTTTAAACAACATGGCGCCTCCTCTATAAAGTTATGCGAGTTTCCAATATCTTGATTATATACTAGTATTACATTATAATATTAGTCATGAATCATTCACAGTTCGTATATTGACATTATAGCTGTTTCTCTTATTATACATTTCACTTATACTGTTCACAATGATTATTAATATATCATATTCTTCACAAGAAAATATAAAATGAAATTTGTTTTCATTGAACACTGAATTAAAACAGGGGACTATATTAGAAATTTCAATAAACATTTTGATCCTAGGTTTATTAAGTTCTGTACATTTTATGATAAAATGGAATTCATCTTCCATCTCTTTGTGTGACAGACAGAAGGAAGCAGGAATAAAAGGGACAATGCAGTATAGTTCATGTCCAGTACGCAGTTAAAAAATACTAGTTTTTGCAATCGCCTGTCGGCGTTGAATATATATATGGATGTTGATTTAAAGAAAATAATATGTACTATTCTGGGTATTTTTTGTGTTTGTTTGTGTGTGTGTGTAATGAATACAAACGATTTTTTAAATCGCATATCTTGTTAACATATCGTCATATTTTGTCGCAAAACATGCTCCATGCATCTGTCAACTAGACCCTCTAACCGTGGCTTGGCCTATGAATACAGATTGTCGCGACTTCTCGAAAATGATTTGATGGAATTCCCTGAAACTTGCAATGATATATGGGACATGAAGTTGTGCACCTTCTCATTTACTTTTAATCTTATTTATTACGGGGAGGGGGTTATACATACATGCACCAAAACAAAAGAATTGACTTTGCCATTTTTTAAATATATTTATTGGAGAGGGTAGTTGACACAGGTGTCCCTCGGAAAACTCACACATTTCCCTCACAAAAAAGACAAACGGATCTCTAGTTTGATAATCTTCCTGATATTATTGCTAATCTATTCTCGAAAACCACATATCAGTAGTAATTTACGATAATTGTGATGCCAAACATCGAGGAATATATCAAACCTCATTTATTTAATTGCAATGACTAAAAGTTTTAAATAAATAGAAAGTTGTTGCCTCACGCCAAATAATATCACTAAGTATACGTGAATTGTTTAATATCTAAATAATGATTTTAAGGAATCAAACACATATTCATTAATTAACTGTTTCGATATGACGAATTTTTGCATTTAACCAGAGATTTCCCTGATTTAACACATCCAAAAGGTGCCTTTTAAATTTCGTCTAAATTTCCAGGGTTAACTGGATTTTTTTTATGAGATTAATAAAAAGAAATAAAGAGATTTTGGTATGCTTGTCAATGAGACAACGATCCACTAGAGTTCAAATGAAGAGGATATAAGCAATTATAGGCAACCGTATGGCTTTCATAGCCGTATTTTATTCTGTTTTTGTTTCTTCTTTGATGATGGTAAAGAATTTATAATTTTTCCTAATATATTCCTCTTGAAACGAAAATAAAATGTAACCCCACCTATGTAATTTTAATTTACCTGAGAAGTGTAATTGTAGATATAATTTTTCTACCGTACGCCCCCCAAGGGTGACTGGGGAATAGAAGTATAGTCACCATTGGTCTTCCTCCGACCGGCAGTAAAACCCTTGCTAAAGTGGGGCGTCCGTTTGGCTGTGCGGGATGTACAAATTTGCAGCCACGTCCGGTCAGAATGGGGACGTTAAATCCGATGCCTCGTGTAAAGAGAGTGCCACGCTCTTTGCACGTTAAGAACCCTTGTAACAACTCTTTGAGGGGTCCGTAGGTGACCTGTTGCAAGGCTAAATTTCTGTCCCTATCCAAATACCCTCATTTCCCGTGGCAGTCTAAATTTCTCCGACCTTAATCCCGGACGCCCCTGTTACAGAACCTACCTATTGTATTTATTGTTAATTTGTTCTCGTTCTGAATATGCATGAAATATTTGCCACTGGACGTTAAGCAACCAAGAATCATCAATCTACTGTACGCATCTGTCCTGGACATAGAATTTTGATAGCTTCTTAAATTGACTGCGTTCTGTTTTAATTTTGCTAAAATGGTTAGATTTTAAAATTCTAATAAACGCCCTCTCCATTGACGGTAACTTTTTTCACTTAAAATCTCATCTCCATTGTGAACACAGCTTGTGTTGCAGAAAACTTAATCATGCATCTTTAATTAATTAACTACTGATGTAGGATATCATTGTCGATAAACACATATCTCTATAGTAACTATAAAATGCTAATGAATATTCATTAGATCAATTAATTACCTATTACGCAGTTGGCCATAGAAAAGAACAGATGCATTCCTAAAAGACTTCCGGTGTTCCGAAAGACTACAGAGGTTGCCCAATATATACTGCGTGAACCCCTGAGGGTCTAAATGTGTTTTCCTGTCAAACATAACCATACATACTTATCATTTTGTCTGCATATTCGCAAATGATGTTGCATCATGAGAAGGTAATTATTTTTAACGATATGATTGGTCCAGGCATCTTTACGGAGGTAAAAAAAATCCAAAAGTTTCACTGTCATCTCTGGTGAAAATCTTGACTTATTTTTACTGTTTTAGTATTTTTTTCATATAGATGAAATTTTGACTTTCACCGTTGAAATCATTCAAAAGTCGTACTTACCCGGTGATATATGCTCACCCTCATCCTTGTGAAACTAGTTTTTCTACCGAGAGTTCCAATTATCAGTAAAAAAGGCATTAACCTCTTTATAGTACCTTTTCTTGTCCCTACCTCAACATTGTATATTTTTGAAACCATATTTTTTGTTTATGCAGAAAAATGGAATATAAACGGCGTCTCAGACCCTTGTTGATATATTTTCACCACTTTTTCCTACAGTAAAATTCGTCTTTTCTTCCATTTATTTGTTCGTTCTTCGTATCCGCACCCCCCCCCCCCCTTCCCCCCCTAAAAAAAATCAAAACATTAGTATTTTGTTGCCCCACTTGACAAATACTTGACCTGCTCACCGAATAAGCTCTGAGACAATATAATAAGATAGCCTCATTGTGTTTTCCTGTCATACATAACGATATATTTATCATTTTGTCTACATTCGGAAATGATGCTGCACTGTGAGAACGTAACTATTTTAAACGTTATGATTGGTCAAGACACCATATAAGAAACGTTGTGATTGGTTAAGACATCTTTACGGAGGTTTGAAAGTTCCTAAAGTTTCAGTGTCATCTCTGGTGAAAATCTTGACAGTGATTTTTGCTGGTTAAATGTTTTTTTTTCATATAGATGAAATTTCGACTTTCACTGTTTAAATCATTCAAAAGTCGTTCTTACCCGGGGGAAGATGGAGTAAGTCGTCACCATAGCACACTTTGGTTTTTGACAAAGAAAGGGGATGCAGGCTTGTACCCGGATCTCCTCCTAAACAAGAGAATGGGATGTTATATAAACCATAAGAGAATCTTTGGTTCTGATTAAGGCATAATTTTCGACATATTTCTATTTCAATACACACGATTATGTGGTTTTCCTCGAAAGCAAAAAATGGACTTATATTGCTCTGCTTACGAGTTTTATAGTTTTTTTTTTTTATAGATTTTTATCAGGGACCATAAAAGAAATCATATCAAAACTGGTTGTTAATCATTTATAAACAAAGATTTCCGGTCATACTAAAGATGAAAAGTGATTGATTGATTGGTGTCAGGGCAACAAAGGGCTATATCGATGGATGTCAGCGGGAAAGTTAACACTGTATACAATGCAGTCAAAGGCGTAAAAGCTTTGCAGACGTTTCATATATTCCATAAAATTATAATGAAAAGCGAGGTAAATTAAGTGAAAGTTGGGTCGACAATCATTAATATACCTTAGACTTTGTGATTCCACGTTGCAAACAGGGTTTCCAAACTGCGCTTTTCTAAAAGTTATCCAATATAATAAAATTAAAATCTCATTAAATTGGTATAACAGAAATTGTCAACGAAACCGCAACGGTGTAAATTTTAAATGTTTCACCTGTTCGTCGAATAAAATCATTCTATTAAACTTTGACTACCATACGCATGTATTTGTTTATTTCTATATCCATTCATTGTATGTTGTGGGTGGTAATTGTTTATGGTTTATTTTCTTAAATGTCGACTTAGTTCGGGATCAACGCGATTATGGAGGACAATTACATGAACATTTATGAATATTGTACCAAGTAATTTGAATATAGCAAGTAGAATATATATTCTACGAGAGATTCATGCAATAACCCATTAACTGTATTGTAAAGCTCGAAAAACTGTTCCAAAGATATTTGAGTCACTGATGACGTCGATAATTTGTATAGATGTATTTGCATTAGTGCAATATTATATAAATAACACATAGCTGAGAGGATGATAGAGCAGATTGTTACCCCGAGAAAACATTGTCAACTGAGGCGAAGCCAAGGTTGACAATGTCTTTTCGAGGGGTAACAATCTGCTCTATCACCCTCTCAGATATGTGTTATTTAATTTATTATACTGAATGTTCTGTTATTACTGTCTATTAAATTTCAAATTCAAAGTAATAAACTATGACGCCTTGTACAAAACAACCATCCGTATTTAACAAAGCGCACACTTGAACAAGCGTCTCCGTGAAGGGTAATAGAGTATTTACCATAGGATAGAGTAAATTGTCTCTGATATTAACTAATAAAAATCTGGCATTTTGACATGAAGTATAATAACATAGAATATTGCACGCTGACTTTTCGTTACGTTCTGCGATAAATTGAAAATACATGAATGTAAATTATGAAAAGGACATTGTGAATATTTAAGGGGACATCCATTTTAATTTTCTGGGGGAGGAAGGGGAGGGGTAAAGGATTTTGGAAATGAGTATGCCTGCCTGTAGGAACTGAAAATGAACAATCTTCCCTACAAAATATGCTAGAAGGCTTTAATTATAGGTAAGGGTCAAAGTTGCATTGAATTCAGCTAAGAATTAACACGTATAAATGTTCACAATCGTTGCTTATCAATGTGCAACTAAAAAAGATACACAGATTAACAACATATCACAAATATAAAAATAAGGAGATGTGGAAGGATTGCCTATGAGACAAAAGTCCACCAGAGTTCAGTTCAAATGACGTGGATACAAACAATTATAGGTCACCGCACGGCCTTCACCAATGAGAAACCCAAGCACACCGAAATGACATTAAAATAAAAACAAGACAGATATTTTATTAGTATAAAATCCAAAAAATCGGATTGCTATACTAAATACAAACACAAATAAACAACAAACAACACAAAAAATATTAAAATGTTAGACGACATGCCTTCCTTTAAAATTAGCTTTAAATGATTATATTTAGAAGAAATGCTGCTTAAGAAACAAGACAAGATAGGTCAAACAAAACTTTTTTAAATATCGCATTTCTTTAAAGCTAATCTCGGCAAAATCTATCTCATGATAGTTATGATATGCCTTCGTCGAAATGTTTTGTACAGTAATAGTTGTACAAAGGTCATATTTTAAAGACGTGACATAAAATATATATTGAATTAAATCAATGATAGTCAATAGACATCTTAGTACATTCTTGTGGTATGGAACATACTTATTCTCGTTTTGATTTTGAATCTGTGCAAACGACTAAATTTAACTTTTACTTATTTCAATTCTCAAGGTATAAACGATTATTGTTTCCCTAACGTCCAGTTTGAAATAATGCATACAATGAAATAGTGCATCCGAGGTTAGGGGAGGGTTGGCGACTTCAAACGAGTTTAACCCCGCCACATTCTGTATGTGCCTGTCCCAAGTCAGGAGCCTGTAATTCAGTGGTTGTTGAATTTTGCTGTGGAATATATTTGTTTTTCGTTCATTATTTTGTACATAAATAAGGCCGTTAGTTTTCTCATTTGAATTGTTTTGCATTTGTCATTTCGGACCTTTCATAGCTCACTATGCGGTTTGGGCTTTGCTCATTGTTGAAGGCCGTACGGTGAACTATATTTGTTCATTTATGTGTCATTTGGTTTCTTGTGGAGAGTTGTCTCATTGGCAGTCATACCACATCTTCTTATTTTTATAAATATACATATATATTCAGGACGAAAACAAATTAACAACAAATCAAATAGGTACATTCGTTGAAGTACGTTTACATTGAGAATGAAGGGTGGGGAAACGTATTTCCGTATGGAACTAGCAAAAATAAGTTGCTTCTTTATAAACCGGCGAAAATGCCGACTTTACTGGAAAAAAATATTGATTTATAGTAGTTATAATTGGCTTTGAACTAGCTTCCTGTAACAACGAATACTCATAAATCTGTATCTTGCATTTGTTTATGTTCAAATAGTTTGTTCTTCTGCTGTGCTGCTACACCAATGTCATAGGTAAGATATATGTATTGAGCAGGAAAATGGTGTTTGAAAGAAGGGACCCTTTTTTTAATTATCTAAAATACTAGTATGTATTTATTTTTATTTATTTATTTATTTTTTTTTTTATTTTTTTTTTTTTATATTTTATTTTTTTTTTTTTTTTTTGTATTACTTTGCAGATCCATAAACCGCTATAAACCGGCGAAAAGGTCGACTTGTCTGGGAAAACATAATTAATTTATTAGTTAGAATTGGCTTTGAAATAGCTTTCTGTAACAACGAATACTATTAAATCTGCATGTATATTGCATTTCATATGTTCTTAGTGGCGATTGGATGCACGAGGCCTTTTTCAAACTGATTTTAATAGTTCTTATGCTGTGCTGCTACACTAATGACATAGGTTAGATCAGAGTTAAGCGATCACAAACATGTTTAACACCTCCAAATTCTGTATGTGCCTGTCCCAAGTCAGGAGCATTTATTTCAGTGATTGTTGTTAGTTCCTGTCTGCAATATTTGTTTACATTTATAGTTTAAGCATAATTCAGGCAGTTGGTTTTTCTCTTTCGAATTGTTTCACATTTTTTTCATGTCGTTATCTTTCATTGTTTACCAAACGGTATGTTGTTGAAGGTCGTAATGTGACCTATAGTTGCTCACATCCACGTTCTTTGGTCTCAAGTGGATAGTTATCCTTTCCTTTTATATAATTTGTTGGTAGTTTTATTTAAACCGATAAAATGGTTGATTGGTAAATACAATAGGCCGATTAGGGTACAACTTAAAAAATGCACCCCGATGGGATGGTGGACTTAAACAACATTGATGTTTTATTGTTGTTTTTCTTAACACCCAGTGGCAAATATTTCAGGAAGACAATAATTAAACAATACGTATGTTCTGCAAAGCGAGTCGACCGGGATTGAGGGTTGGAAATTTTAACTGCCTCTTGAAAAAAACATGTTGGATACGAACAGCAATTTTGCCTGGCTACAGGCCACAAACGGGCCCCTCAAATAGAAAATGTAGAGAAAGCTTGGCACTCACCATATACGAGGCATAAAAAAAGTCAAAATTACCATCACATTCTGACCGGACGTGGCTGCATATTTATACACATACTGCAGTCATATTGACGTCCTTCTTCAGCTTTGGATTTTTGCATGAATTCGAGAAATTAATTAAAAATTAAAGTAGTAAAGGGGCTGTGTATATGACGTTCTTGACACAAAATTCATTCATATAACTGTATATCAGGACAAGGATTTTTTCATATTGCTCAACCATGAAACCATTTTTGCTTCTTAATAAAATATTGGATATTGCCACCGTGCGTACCTAAGTTAATCAAACAAGTTTTGATTTCTCAACATGCAATATTGCAGTATGCAGAGGCAGTATGTACTGCTACATGTGCTATGGGCTACATGTTTTATGTTGTGTCAAGCATTCTGTCAAATTCTAATTCATAATAAAATAGTAAGGTTACAAGTCTTAGTCAAATGACTTTAATTTTATGTATGTGGGTGTATTCGGATTTAATAACCTAGAAAGTGTTCGCTTTCGAAAATTAACTTTCATGAACTCGATCATTCATTAATATTTGTAAAATATTTATAGTTTTTCACATGCAACATTAAAGTGAAAATATTTTATGAATCAAAGATAAAGAAAGTCGATAAACCAAAACATATTAATATCTTTTTCTTTCAACATTATCTTTACTACATACGTTGAAGAAAAGTTTAAATCCATATTCACTATCCCGTAACGACCGTGAGAAAATGACATCATTCACTTCCGCATTCTACCAAACACACAATGAACATCTTTCTAAATATAGACGTCTTTTTTCCATTTTAGACGACTTGAAACTTCCTGTGTTCGTAGAATACCCAAGCTCTTTAGCATTGGACGTTGTTGTTTGAAAATCTTTACTAATTTTTTCGCTGCCGACCGCTTTCATACTTAATATAATAAATGGCAACGAGTAGTAATCAGAAATCAGAGGGATTACCAAATTATATTATGATGAAAAACAATGGAAATCGTGGAATTCCTTCTGAAATATTGTATAAAACTAAAAGATTTTGCATAATGTTCATCAATTCATTCTGGATACCCTTGATACTGGACAAAGAACAAAAACAAATTATTAGTCAAAATGAAACAAGTAGCAACCCATTCCATCGCTTCCTTAGGTATGTACATCGCCTTGTTATAATGCAAACAACATATAATACTTAGTAAGTAGGCATCATATGAAGATTTGGAAGAGGCTCTGTATGGGGTTTACAGAATAGAGATAAACGTAAAACGTAAAACAGTAGGAATAGAAAAATAGGCAAATAAAAATAATTATTAAAAAATAATGGGGTGCTAAAATATAAAGAAAAGAAAAAAAAGAGAAAAAAATACGAAATAGAAAAAAAAAGGCCTTGAAAATCAAAGAATACAGTAATGAAGAACTCCATCAAGACCCTCATAGAATGAAAAACATTTATCATGGTATATGTATATGTTATGTGTAATAATGCAATAGTATGTCAGTTAGAATGAACTCTTTACACACTATGTATTTTTGTGACACTTTTATTAGGACAATTATCAGGATATCATTATGAAATTATGAAAATAATAATTAATAGTTTAACATGAGAATCAGAATGTATATCATATAAATAATAAATTTAAAAATTAATAAGATGATTCGGGATATATATAAAAATAAGAAGATGTGGTATGATTGCAGTATTAAATAAAAACAAAAATAAGACTGTTACTTTTCTTTTCATTTATTTTAATCACTTTTTAAATTAAAATAATTTTCCATAGGTACTACAATCGTAACAGTATTATATTGAAAGAATTATTTTTATAACATTACACGAATAGCAATAAAGTATAAACATTAATAAAATATTATAGTGAAAAACTGAAACTCACCTTTCGTTAGGAATAATAGCGTTACACGTCAGAGAAAGAAAAAAAAAAACGAAAGTGTTACACATCAGAGAGAAAAAAACGAGTCTTCTTTTCTTTATAGACTTATTTGAGTCGCAAATTTAGATTTTAGACCTCTATTTGTCAAAAACCATCCTTAGATCGTTTTTTCATTATGTTTCGGTGGCGGAACAAGCTTTTGACAATGAATACGACCGGATGGTGGGAATAAAGAGGCAGAACCCATTTCCCTTAAATTCTTTCACTCATTTTGATTTTCTTTATCTCCAACTTTACATTATAATTGTAACATCGTTAATGTATAATATATAAATTCATTCCGGTTAAACAATTTTCGGATTTTTACCTTGTCACGTCTATAATGCTTTAAAGTACTATACATTGTTTTTGATGACAGTTTTGATAACATTTCTTAAAGGTTTTTGTATTGACGGAAATTCTTATCAAACATGATTAAAGTCTGTCTCAAGAACAAAATCTTGAATTGTTTCAAATATATTTATGGTGTTGGTTAGGAATGTCCTTTTTCATTTTTGCGATTATAAAGCCATCTTTATGCATTTAGAATTAGGTTGCATGTACAGAAATAAGCGATATTGTTTTTAATGTGGGCGAAAGTGGCAAACCTTATATGTAAGAGTGGGTACACCAACTGTTCACCTTTCTTTGAGAGCGGATTACAACTGTTTACCTCCCTTTGAGGCCGGGTAACGACTGTTTATCTCACTCTGAGAGTGGGTAACAATTGTTTACCTTGATCATTCTGTAGAATGTCATTAACTTTCAACTGTGCAATTTTCATTTCTCATCTGAGGTTTCAGCTTTACAATTATTTCATACGGGTCTGTATTTTTCTATATTGATAAAACAAGTTTATTTTACTTTTTTACAGCTTTTATAGCTATGATACATATCATCAGTTCCTTTCCTGTGATTGAGAAATGGAGAAGTCCTTGTGGTAATCAAAGTCAACTCGTATTAGAAGTGATATCGAAATTACAGGATGCTGTTAAATTGACAAATCAAACAAGGCTGAATTATGTGAGTACAAAATGTAATCAAAAGCTGCTCGCAAACGTTATAATTTTTACGCGCAAATGTAATGCACCGATTATCTTTCGGTTGCTGGGGTAATGAGTTTTTTTTTTCTCTCACTCAAATAACATTCATGAACGCGTAGTAATTATGTGTCATGTTGTTTTTTTCTCTCAAAAATCCGTTTCTTTTCTCAATTATAAGTCAAGAGTTTTGTTTAAAAATGGATGTTTTTAAACTTCTTCACGTTCCATCTGAATTCTTTTTTTCTGAAGAATTGTAATGTTAAGTTATAAAAATAACAAAACGCACCATCCCCTGATATATATGATATGTTCCAAGTGATTTCGAGCTCAAAAGAAAACCTTTCAAACAAATACGAACAAAAGAAACTTTTTCAGCCTCATTCTGGTAGTAATTTTCGACGATTCAACTGCATACTTTATCATATGTGAACAAAAATAATAGATCTATATGTATGTCAATGAGAAAATAAAAACATGTTTTTGTTCTATTTTTAGGCCGAGAAAAGAATAGGCAATCCACAAATGATTGGTTTACTGAATGGGTCTCATTTTGATGGCCTGAAACCAGAAATTATCACTGATAGCATTGTATCCTCAGCTATCCAAAATGTAAGTTTATATATTTATGCTCCACCAACCTACCGACTGAAACACAATATGCACTCACTCTACAATAGTCTTGTATGCAGCTAGCTCAGTTCGATTTTCTCCTCTAAATTAAAAACAAACACCTACTTGGAAAAATTTGTGCCACCATTTGTGGTGCTATTTTATTTCTACTTTCATATCTACTAGTATTTACAACATCTTGGACACTGAGATTATTCGTACTTGTTTCAACTATTAGATATGTTTCTAGAATCTATTGGCTCAATTTTAATTTAATTAAATTATCTAAAGATATAATTGTTTAAGTATTTGAGTAGCTTTTATTAATATCAGACAAAAGAAGACAAATTATAAAATAAACATTTTATTTTTTCAGGTGACATGGTGGCACATAAAATCGTATAATATAATTTCTTCTGCTGCTGTTTATCTGGAACAAGTTATTCATAACGAGACAATTTACCATCAAACTCATGAGAATACCTTTACTGAAGAATTTACCAAAATGGATAAAACATTATATAGTGTACTTTGTAAAATTCAAGCAGCTTTATCTCAACTTGGCAGACTTGTTGACAATGTTCCATCGCGTGATATTATGTCCAATCAAATACGTTCAATTGACAATTACAGCTATTTGCATTCACGTGACTATATCATTGTAAAAGACATATTTTATTCAATTAATTCATTAATACCTGTTTATCAGAGGGTTTACAATTCACTGTTTTAAAACGTCCAAGTTTATGGATAAATTTAAGGGTAGATTATATTAATCAAACTATGTTCTTTTGAAAAAGAATGTTTATGTAAATATAATGTAAATATTTTTGTATGAATTTTATACTTTTGTAATAAATATTAAGATTTTTTACTGTTTTGTATTCTGTTTCACTAAACTGCTTCCATGAAAAAACATTAAAAGTAATAGCAACCTATTATCGGAAAGTTTATGGGATCTCTATCCCCGATTGCAATTTTACAAATGGGTTTGTTCCTATTGTGTACAGTTGATTTTTCTGTTCTATCCCGATTGCAATACAAGGGGTTGTGCAATAGTGTACGGCAAATTTGTGTTTGCTGTTCCGATTGCAGTTGCAATACAATGGATTCTGCAGCAGTGTACGACAGATTTTTGTTTGCTGTTCCGGTTGCAATACAAGCAATAGTGTACGGCAGATTTTTGTTTGCTATTCCGTTTGCAGTTGCAATGCAATAATTTCTGCAACAGTGTACGGCAGATTTTTTTGTTTGTTTGGTCGCAATACAATGAACTGTGCAATAGTGTACTGCATATTTTTGTTTTTGATCCGTTTGCAGTTGCAATACAATGTATTTTGCAATAGTGTACGACAGAGTATTGTTTAATGTTCAGGTTGCAATACAAGGGGTTGTGAAATAGTACACGGAAGATATTTGTTTAATGTTGCGGTTGCAGTTGCAGTACAGTGGATTTTGAAATAGTGTACGGCAAATTTTATCTGTGGAACTTTCTGCATCTAGAGTACCAATAGATGGTATTAGAGATTTACGGAAAGTCTCAGTAACGACTGTTGACACCGAATTTGACAGATAAAATGAAAGGCTCGTCTCCAATGTGATTTTTACTGCGCACTTGATTCATAAGGTATTTTTGTGCAAATAAAACCAGAGTCCCATGGACGAAGCATATTATCACTCCATCGACAATAAGCAGCAAAATTTGAGTCTAGATATTCCGTAACGGAACATTTAAATCGGATATCTCGTCAAGCTCATACACATGTATATGAAGCAAGATAAGTACTTTTGAATGTTATTTTTTTTTCTACACCTACAATGCCATAGCATACAAATAAAAAAATCTTTTTCTTTGAAATATTTTCCTGTTCAACAGACATGAAAAT
The DNA here is from genome assembly GCA_017311375.1 of Mytilus coruscus. Taxonomy (NCBI): domain Eukaryota; kingdom Metazoa; phylum Mollusca; class Bivalvia; order Mytilida; family Mytilidae; genus Mytilus; species Mytilus coruscus. Next base: position 29,487,342 of record CM029608.1, on the reverse strand, counting down.
AGAGGGAAGGGTTGTTTAACAGGGGGAGAGAAGCGGTGGAAACAGATAATCCATGCTGACATCATTTCTTCAACATCTGTGCATAACAATTAGAGTCTGTAGGGGCCATTCAGACAAACTGCATGGGATATCGAACACAATTTGGAAAAACGGCAACCCAGGGAAATTGCTATCAAGTTTGGTTCGAATGGACCAATTACTATTCGACAAAATCTTTCAACCAATCACATGCCATGGGGACGAAGTTTTAAAATTTGTCGGAATAATCAGTCGCAGTTTTGGTGGAGGATAATCCCAGGATCATTTCTACCATCTAATTTCGAACCTACATTTAATAGTTTTTGACGAGAAGTCGACCGCTCAAAGTCTGCGATGGCCATTTTGAAAATTGATAGGGCTGTCAGACATAGTTTTTATAGTGGACAAAGAACATATCTATATACCAAATTGAGTTCAAATATTGTTTAAGCCAGAAAATTTGCGTTATATCTTATTTTTGATAATAAAATGCATTCTTTAATCTCAATCTGTCCATTAAAAAGCTTTACAAATTTAGAATTCCACTATATTCTTATATAAGTTGATATAAAATGGCGGTAACAAAACATATTTAATAAACACCGACATTTTTTTAACTTGCAACCGGCGAAACCCCTGAAACATGCTAGAAATTCTGCAGATTGTCAAGAACTCATTTTCACAAGATACTAGGAGACCCTACTAATCATCACAGAAAAATCAGGTTATTTTGTATATAATGTGGCGTCAGTCGTATTCATCATACCATGTTCCCTTATTCATTTTCGACGTTAGTATTGCCACAAATAAAGCAGAATTTAATACATGTATTCCAATATTCCAAGGAGCTTTGGAGTCGTTTATGCAGTCGTCGGCTCGGAACGAATGGAGAGGAAAATGCGATATTTGCACTTATATGCCGTCGGTGGAATAGAATATCATAGGCCACAAGTTGAGCCGCGAGAACTGTATTTTCCAGTCATCGTCACTACCACGCCATGTATACGTCTTTTGAGTTAACCCAATTGCAACTGATTTGTACAGTTTATTCTTATGTTGTGCTATTACACCACAGTCTCATGTTAGGGGAGGGTTTGGCGCTCACAAACATGTCTAACCCCGCCACGTTTTTTATGTGCCTGTCCCAAGTCATGAGCCTGTAGTTCAGTAGTTGACGTTGGTTTATGTCTGTCCTATTTATTTTTCGTAAATTGTTTTGTTATAAATTAGGCTGTTAGTTTTTTCGTTTGAACTGTTTCTAATTTTTCCTATCGGGGATTTTTTACATCCGACCATACAGTATGGGTTTTCTCATTATTGAAGGCCGTACGGTGGCCTATAATTGCTTTCTACCATTTGATTTTAACTCAGGTGGATAGTTGTCTCTTTGGCAATCATACCACATCTCCTCATGTTTATATCAAAAGAAAACCTTTATGGAGGCACGCAAGACAAAAGCTCAGACATATTGTGGAGACCTGTGCAGGACTTGTGAACAGACACCAATCTTTATTGAATCAAATAAGTCATTGTGTAAAATATTGTTTAACAGTTATTTGCAACTTATATCTTGCAATAGTAATTGCTTCGTACTTTTTTTTTTTATTTTGAGACAACCCCTTTCATTTCACCTGTCAAAGTTGGTGTAAACAGTCGGTACCGAGACTTTCCGTAAATCACTATTTGGTTGTCTGCTGTGTTAAATACCAGTTTGTTATTCCGTGCGTCTAATTGTACGTAAGTCTGGAGAATAACGGGCATAAAAATAAAGAAAAGAAAAAAAAATGGCTTCTTTCAGTTTAGAATATAGAAATGAAGACCTCCCTCCTTACACGGAACCTCATGTAAGATTATGGTAATTTTTTTTTCGAACCTTTAGTTGATAATCAAGTACGATAAGAGTGTGCGATTTAGATTACAAACTAGATGATTGATTTTTCAATGGTATTTTTAAACGTGGTGCACTTGAATTATTTTTTTTGCAGGCAGTCTTGTTAAAGGTATCTTTAAGCGGAATTCCTTTTTATGTAATATAATGGGAAGAGGATATATGAATAAACAAAACAAAAAAACAACATTTGAAATACTGGTGGTAAAGACTGTAGCCAAAACATAGAAAGCGTTGTTTTTATTGGAACATTTTAAGACAGAAGAAAATCGCCATATTTTCAAACATTCTGTATTTCTAAATTAGAAAGCAACCCAAAGATACACTTATACCGATCAACGCAAAGTCTACAACAATCAACAAGTTCCATACCCCTTGGCAGGTTCTGAGAATTATCAAAAATGTTTAGAAGCTTTGACCGTCACCTACGAAAATTCTTCAAACGATGAAAACCTCTTTGATATAGATAAAGACATGCACTGTTATGGGGCAAACTGAATTGTTAAGGTCTGATACCTACCTCTTTTTATATATGCATGAGTTGAATCATTGAGGTAGGGGAGGAGGAGAGGCATTTATTTTTTTCTAGGGAAAAACATTTTCATTAACTGCAAGTGATGTGTAAAATCGATTGCACCTTTTAAACCACTAACCATCGGCCAGTCAATTTTCACATTTTTATAATTGAACGAATCCAAAGATGAAATGTACCACAGGCACTTGGGTGCTAAGCCGAGTGTTATCCCAAGAACAACATTGTCAACCGAGGTGATGCCGAAGGTTAAGATGTTATTTAAGGTAACAATCTGCTCTGTCACCCTCTCAGCTTCTTGTTACTAAATTTATAAGACTGAATGTTCTTTTATTATTATCTATTGAATTATTAATTTTTCTTTAGTATTGCTTGAAACAAGTAAACGTATATGTATTGCGAAAGGGTATGAACCTTTTAAAAATATTACCAGCTAAGCTATATGCTTGTGTAGAATGTTATATTTTGACCCTCGAATAAATCAATAAATTCTGTTAGTTTAATAGACGTGTTAGGAAAGTCAATACGATTTTGACGCTGATGTTAAATACCAATACCACTACAGGCTATAGCGGGGACCATCTCAAAAAGTACAGCTAATCATTCATTAATTAAAGTTACCTGCATGCGTTTGTTTGATAATACTGAGATGATTTTTAAACAATAAAATAATAACAATTTATTTTGCAATACATGGACGAGGATCCAGCAAAACAACACGATCATTATTAATATTATCATCATAAACTGCATTGTTTCATAGTAGTGATCGATTCGGTTTAAGATCGTTGTTCCCCAATTTCTTACTATCTTGTTGAACGACTACAAGGAAAATCTGCAAAGTGATCAAAATAAATGAATAAAAAACCACTGCAATCAAATCACATCCGAATAAGATTTTTTACTCTACATCAATCTTTTCAAAATGTTCGTTCATTTGAAATTTATTTAAAATATACTTTTCATGTCGGGGCCTTTCATAGCTTTTACGCGGGATGGGTTTTGTTCCTTGTTGGGGCTATACGGTGACCTGTAATTGTAAACATTTACGTCATTTATTCTCTGGTAGAAAGTTGTCTACTTTGGCAATCATACCAAATTTCCTTATTTTATATCATTTTCCAGAATAGAGAATGTGTAGCTTAAAATTCTAATAAAAAAACTAGAAATTTGTTACTTGACAATTAAAAAAAATAAAAGAATGAAACAGAAGAGTATTCAATTTGATTATTTTTATCTTTTTATTTTATCTAGAAAGGTCATTCTGGAAATTTAATGTATTACTAAAAAGGGACAATACCTAAAAAAAATTAACTGACATTTTCTTTCTATCAACTTTAGTCAATTAGTGAACAAAATAGGTTATCGAATTAAGTTTTAAAAGATTACCACATTTGGGCATTATTCAAGCATGTTAAATTAACGTTTCAGTGAAGGGTCGGAAGTTTTTTTCTTCGTTGTATCACGGCTTCCTCTACCAACAAAACAGAACACCACGATTAAATTGAGATACTGTTGAAAGTGGCGTTAAACTTTCATATGGAGAAGTAAATTTTATTATCTTTGGGTCAGGAAGATATTTTGAGAATATTCATTTTCACCTCTTGCAAATCCTGCTAAATTATATATCGGGCAATTGTTTTCCGATTTCCTTCATTTTGTTTTGCCTAATATTCACTATACACTCCGCTTTCTAAATTGGACAGTATATAGTGATGGTCGGATGGGTCCATTCGTCCGTTCTTTCGTCTGTCTGTCCATTCATTGCATTCATACCCAGATAGTTCTAGGCAATACGAATCACATACGGCTCGTGAAAAATGGTTTTCTTGAACATTAAAACGATGCGCAGCAAGACAACCTTCTTCCAAGAATTGGCACCAACTTGGAATTTGATTTTCCTCCAAACTGTGTTAATTTATGTGATAAGATTTATGCAAACCTTCCACCAATTGTTACGCCATAAAGGAGACACCAAGTAAGACAAAATCGAAAAGGAAAAAATAAACTGCAAAAAACTAAATACTGTGGATTCATTAATATTCGTTGGATACCAACTTTCGTGGATTTCGTGGATACAAGGGAACCACGAATTTAAATGTTCAACGAAATACAAATTTTCTAAAGGAATGTATGCACACTTTGCCAAAACCACGAAATTAAATATCCACGAATATACAAGTTTTCCTCAATCCACGAAAATTGGTATCCACGAAAATAAATGAATCCACAGTAGAAGAATTTCAGAATGTCAAGTTTATTGTCGAACACGCTATCAGACGTTTAAAACATTAAGGGTTGTCGGTACTTTGTGGAGACATCCAAGACACGAATCAAATCAAAATTGCAAAACAGTTCCATTCAGATCATAACATTTACAAAACATACTTTTCTATTCCATGATAAGATAGTGAATTGTCATGGGTAATTTTTCTCTTACAAAAGCTTTACATTGATAAATGATTTTTGTTTGCCTAAATTCCAGTGGCAAATATATTGCATTATCCACATCTCGTGTATTGTCAGGACGAATGAATATGATTTGGTTTATACGTGAACCATAGAGCTACGAACAGCACAAAAATAAACAACATTCTATACAGATAAATATACGGTTTTCAACCATTTGAAGGTGTTAAAAATACACAGAAAGAATTGAACAACACGAACCAAACCAAAAGACGGTGAGAAATCAGGTCTTCCAGATTTATAAGTAGATCCTGCTGATAGTTCGTGGCAAGTTGTTCACGTGAAAGTCGCGTAATATCACAATAAAGAAAAAGAGGAAGGGAATGTGGTTACTTTTTAGGTTCCTTTTGTTCATATATCTCTTCACGTATTCAGGTATTTATTCATCTATGATTTTCAAATGTTTTTGTTAATGTGTTTGTCATTTCGTTGATTTTTGTTTTGCTATAGTGTTGAATGTTTTTATTAGACAAATGATTTTCGATTGCCTCCTTGGTATTTTTTCCGTTCTTTTATAAGAAGTCTTATGCAGGTAAAACATGATTCTGATTGACTAAAGTATACCCCTTCTTTTTCACCCAAAATAAAATAATAGAATAAACCCCTATTCAAAATTCAAAATTGTGTTCTGGACTTGTGGAGAGGCAAACTGAGTTATTTGACTATTAAACATATTCTACTCATATCATTTAATATATATATTTGGACTTGTGGTCGTAAAATCCGTCATTCCCATTCTTGACCCTTACATATATTTTTTTTAAGTTTTGTTTTGCACTCCTAAATCAAACAAATACAAATGAATGTATTAAGATCTACGTAAGGCCAATGCAAGTCTTAAAATTTGGAGTCGACGTTAACCGTTTGCTTCAAATTGTATCAAACCCATCGCAAAGCTAAACTATACTACGCCGGGATACTTTTCAATTCAATTGCATTTTGAGAAAGTCCACACTTAAATCTTGTATCGGTATTGGTATTTAACATCAGCGCAGTATTTAAATCCCTTTCCTAACACGTCTAATACGAAGGAAAAACACTTTTTGTTTTATTAAAAAATGGCTAATAGATAAGAAGGGGTTGTGGATACAAAATACAGGCAAAAGATTTAAAAGTACAAATGTATATAAAAAAAAAAAAACACTAGATGTTCTATCAGTTTTTGGGTGACCACAAATTAAATTTCAACAAAGGTCAATCTTCACATTGGATTTCCCGGTATTTTATCAAGGTGACTAAATCTATAAAACCGAATGTTCTTTTCTTGAATTTTATTCTTGTCTTTTGAATCAGCCATTTTTATTAAGAATAGCTCTAAATACGTAAACGTATATGTATCGAGAAAGGATATGAACATTTTAAAAATGTTACCAGCTTAGTTATATGCTTATGAAGAATGTTATATTTTGTCCCTAGTATAAATCAATAAAATATCGAAGTTTTACATGAAGGAAAAACACTTTATGAAGGTTCTGGTTACTAGACCAGGAGCGGATGTGGATACAAAGTGCATGCAAACAACGAATGGATGTTTAAATGAGAAAATGACCGAAAAGATTTAAAAGTATATGAAAAAAACAAACGCATTATTAGTCGTTGTTTGCAATATCAAGCCGTTACAACCAAAAACTCGCTCATGAAAAAAAAAAAACTACATTAACAAAGCCAGAAGCCCCAAATATAAATATTTCATTTTCTTTTCTTTTTGTCCTTCCTTTTTTTCTTTATTTTTTCGGTATTAGCTTAACTCGGCTGTTTAGATTTATCGTTTTATCTCTAGAAATTATTTATTTGACTTTTCCTCTGGAATTCTGTTGTCTGGTTAGGGTTAAGTTTTTTTTTTTATTTTCCGAACAAAGGATGTCAAAATATAAACATGTAAAATTTTCTTATCACTTTAAATTGTTGTAAATTCTGTTGGTCAACTTAATTCATGACTGACCACAAATTAAATTTCCACAAAGGTGAATCATACATTGGTACACTTAAGTATTCACACTGGATTTCCCAAGATTTTATCACGGTAAGGAATGCAAAGATTGTTCATGGGGCACAATCATAATGATAATCAAAGGTTGCATTTAGAATTTTTCAAAATGTTAGGCACCGACAATTTGTTTCTTTCTTTTTTGGGGGATGGAGGGTGTGTGTGTTTTAACATGCACGAACAAGATTTATCTTTCTATTTTGTTCACTTTCCTCTGAAACATTTTTTAAAGAGGTACTAAAACGCTAAAATCATGTTTGTCTTATTCTAGAGTACGTAATTAATGTTTAAGAATGCAAAAAACCCGATAAAATTTCATCTTGTAATTATCGAGATATTTGCAAATTACTGTCAGTTTGTCATTTGAACACCTGAACGATTTAGTAAAACACGCCACTACAACTCACTACTTATACCCAACGGAAGTGACGCACAGTGGGTCACCGATCGAATACGTGTGTTATATCGTATGTAAACAGATCACGGCTTGCTTAAGTAAAATAACAGTTTTGATATATATCGGTGACAATTATTACATTGAGAATATTGTTATACATTAATCGAGGCTTGATAATTGCATAAATATTTTAAACAAATGTTTATCATTAGAAAAGTATTGAAAACCAAAAGCACAACTTGCCAGAATATTCATCATATTGAATATGGACGGTATTTGGAAGAAGACAAATCAACCTTTTTCTATAATATTAACATGTGCATCCTAAAGTGACGGTAGAAGCAGAAGTAGAACCGTGCATGCTGTTTTCCATGGCGAAAAACGGCATTCAAAATAGGACACTCCCGACACGTGCTTCCAAAAGACGACGGAGGGCGTAACTGTTGATTTGTTAAATTAAACTATGTGGGTTTTCTGAGCTACAAAACAATAAAAATTCTCTAACTTACATGTACTTAGTTACCGAAGGACTTTAGTGACAGCAGCATTTCAAAATTATATAAGTTTATAATCCAGATAATGTGGAGAATTGAGTACTGTCAGTCACAGTAATCTGCTTGACTGGTTTAGCAAAACCTGAATATGTATTGATTAAGCTATTTTCATTAAAAATAAAATACCGAATAGACCTGTAATTAACCTATACGAGATTTACACATCAAACAAAATTTTTAAATCGACTGAAATCAGTATAAGTATATATGATGGTCATAGTCCTTGTACCTTATGTAAAAACAATGTTATATTTGTCATATATATACTAACGTTATATCAGACCTCAGCATCACGAGCATAGTCCTACCTACGGACGAATGTAGGATAGAAAGTCGCAGTACAAAATTCACAATTCAGTTATTAGTTTATTCTTTTTTTAATATTAGAAGATATTTGTCAAAATATTTTTGTATTTTTCTAGAACTTTTATATATATGGCAACTGTGTAAACAAAATTTATTCTGAAAAAAAAAAACAATAATGAAAAATAATTGTAAAGATAACAATTTGTTAAAGTGGCTTGGTACTTAAATGGTTTCATTGTGACATGGTGTTAATAAATTTATCCTTTATTGCATAAAATTTGACATCTATTCATTACTCAAGGTTTAAATGAGCTATTTCATAAATTGAAAAAGGAATATATGCAAGTAACCTAAAAGTTGTCGAAATTTTTCCTATGTTTTCAAACAAAACTAAACAAATAGTATGTGTGACTTTTGTACTAACACATTTGTTACTTTCTGTCCTGTAACTTTCAGTACGTTTGCCATAGAGACAAATTATACAATTATAATCTATGTCTGTGTCCTAAATCACAGGCCTATTTTATATGTAAATATATATCAATTTTTTTTTGTTATTAGAAAATTAGATATTAAACCTATTTCGTAGAAATATAAGAGCAATAAATTATTAAATAGGTTAAGATATCTAAGAGCATTTAAAACTACAACAAAAACCACTGATATAAATTTTTAGAAAAGGTGTGCATTCCCAAATTACTTGTGTCCTAAATCCTAAATGGTTTTTTTAATAAAAAAATATACCATACTGCTTTTAAAATATTGACCTTTTCTTTCATTTGAAATTTAAGCAATGACAAATAGATAACCAAACAAGAAAATGTTAATCCTCTCGATCTGGTAATTAAAACTGTCCGTACTTTGACACTACTGATAAGTAAACATCCTGTAAGGTTATAAAGATCAAACACTAGCTATTATCCCTCCACTCAGGTAATTAACAACATGGCCATGTAGAAATGCCACCTGTTGTTTATAAAGTGATAAACTTTATAGTTTGATAATTAACATTATAAAAAGGAATTGCATATACCCAGTTTTTTAACTTGCCAGTAATTATTTTCAGTACATGGATTAGACGCCTCTACCGCTCTCTACCGTCATATCTTGTCAAGATATTATGCAACTTTACGTACATGTAAATATAAACCATATTTTTCTCGACTCAATAGTGTTTTTAATTAATAGCTAGAATATAATATATTGACCGTCAATTTGTCTCAGTTATACGATCAGGAACATTGTTTTCAGTTGAAAACTCAATGTTGAATCACCCCAACCCAATACCCCCTTTTTATATTGAAACACGTTATAAATACATTTCCCTTCTGAAACATTTTGTTTCTTTTGACAAATTGGTCATAATGAAGAATGAACCTTGAAGGGGTAGCGAAATGCATTGGCAGTGCTTTAAATTAACGATCAGAAGAAAGTTCATTTATTAAACAACACTCAGATAAGCCGAAGAAGTGACCCACAGTGCGTCACTTCCGGTAGATTTGGTTTTAGTGCTGTTTCCGGAAGTAGCGTTGATTGGATTTTCCTAAGGTAAAAATAGTTGAACTTTACACGCTATTATCTCTGTTATTAGTGGACCAAATTACATCGGGTTTTTTGCATTTTTTATCAATTATTTCGAACTTTTAGATAAGAATTACTTGTTATGTGCGTTTTAGTACCTCTTTAAAGAAATTGAGAATCAAAAATTTATTTAAAAAAAATAAGATGATTAGTCTGCAATTAAATTTATTTTCTCACAAGTTTCCTTTTTCAGTTATTTCTTCGCGGCATTTAATTTTCTTTTAACAATTTGGGCCTATGTGGGTCGAGGACACAGTTATCGTCCTTAGATTTTCGTTGTCTACAAATATAGTCCCTAGTGTGGATAGTATTATAACTTCCAAATTTTGTTCATACACTTTCCAAATTTATTTCTTTATATTTTATGCATGAAATATTAAGTAAGGGAATGAAATTACATGTTAAAAAAAATTGGGTGCTGAATCTTTATGTTAAGTAGTGATTTGGTCCAGTTAAAAAAGGTCAAAAACTAGTATGTCTGAAGCTGTCAAACTGAGTTTTAGACCCCTTAACATAGGATTGTCAATATTTTGAGTTAGAGCTGGTAGACTTTTCTATAATTTTGATATTATTTGTCCCAATAGTAGTACGATACACTGTAAAAATCTTTTCGAGATAGAGCAGGTGCGATTTTTTAATTTGAATTTATTGTCTAAAAGAAATGCACTACGTACGAAATAACTGTGTTCTCGGGCTATGTGTTTGGTCAAATACAACAGTTTTACTGCATGCTAAGGAAATCTCAATTTCGAGAACAAATAAAAGTATTTTACTTAATAATGGAAAGAGGTAGAAGATACCAAAGGGATATTCAAACTCATTAGTGAGGGTCTGGATGGGGGTCCTTCATTTCCGTATTCTTTACTTTTTAGGCCATTTTCTCTATTCTTTATACTTTTGCCCATTATTCTAGAGGTCTTTTAAGGGCTATAAAGTGCAAAAATTCTAGTAAAACGAAACAAAATGAAAATTAATCAAATAATAATAATAATAATAATAATAATAATAATAATAATAATAATAATAATAATAATAATGATAACAATAATTCTGTATTGTCATATGAGTAAAATATGATACTTTTGACAAAAACAAATGATAAACAACAACAAAATACATGTATAATCTGGTCATAATAACGAAATGTTAAAAGGCAGCATCAATCACCAAATGCGGGTTGGTTTATTGTTTGAAGTTTATATGTAGGGGCCTAATCACGTGGGCCTAATCAAGATAAAGTGTGTAGTGTCGGTTATTTCAAAACTAATTGCACAGCACCGATTGGCATCATTGAAACTAAACTAGTCATCAAAAGTAACGATACACAAGTTTGAACTCCAATTTATCATAAAATATAATAAATAGAAAAAACTGTTAAATTATCCAATGAAAAACATTCATTTGCAAAACAAATGCATATGATTAAAAAATCTGACCAAATTGGAAAGTGAGAAAATACCGTGTTATTGAACACAGGGGTCAAATTTATTTTGCGGTAAATGATGACAAAAGTCGGCACTTAATTTCGAAGATGAGAATTTAGTATTTAAATATCTGCAAAGGCATTCAAAATTTTAAGCAGACCATGTTTATGTTTAAAATTCCAATATCGATTTTTGAATTTTTGGGTGAAAATACGATTTTTGAAATAACAAAAATTGCAAATAAAAAGAATTCGCGTATTTGCCTTAAATCAATGGTTTTGATAAGAAAATAACACTCTGTAAATATTAGACCAATTGGGCAATTATTTACCTTGGTACAGTGTATCCAATTTCATTATATATGGAAAATACATTGCCTTGTATCGTTTCTTTTGTTGATTAGTATATTATTTATACAATAACAAATTCAAAATATATATTATTATATATTTCTCTACATTAAGTATTTGCTTCAGTTTATTTTTCAAATTTTTTATTGCAAACGGGGATACAGACACGGTATATTGACATGACGACCAAAGATGCGTTATTTCCTGTTATCTCTATCTTTCGCTCTCATTTCTCGTTCATCTACTGCATGGCCTTGACCTTTTCTCCTTTAATCGGCTTTTTATCCCTACATCATTGGGATATAAAGGGAACAATTTTGACTTCGAAGTAAATATATTGAATATTTACTTTCAGCATTGACCCAAAACGAGACTTCTCTTATGAATGATAATAGAGGGTGTGGATGGGGTTTACAGAAAAGAGAATATTCATTATAATGTGAAAAATATGCAGAACAAAGGGCTAAACACATAAATAATAGAGAAAATAGGAAAAAATAAAGAATAGAGAATAACAGGCAAAATTTATAAAGAATAGAGAAAATGGTCTAAAATTAAAGAATACAGAAATGAAGGACTCCATCCAGGCCCTCATAATGGTGAATCGGTGGCCGATTGGTCAAAGTAATTCATTTTCAATGATCACAGACAATATAACCTATCAACTCTGAGGTTGCGAGTTCGAACCCCGCTCGTAGCCAGGTGTGTTCGACTACGATCTTAATTCAGAATTAAGATTGCCAGTTTTCCTGCTGTAGGTGAGCGGTTCTCTTCGAGTAGTCCGGCTTCCTCCACCAATAAAAGCTGGTCGCCACGATATAGCAAATGTCGCTGAAAGTGGTGTAGAACACAAACAAACAAACGAGTGATAATGCAGAGGCATGTATTGTTTTCTCTCCTAAATCGAGTCAATATTTTACGTTCACTTCGGAAGGAAAAGTTATGTATGTCGTACAAATAAATCGTCATCCTGGTACTTCAATGGTAAGAGAATCACTTGATTAAATATTAATGAGGGTCTTGATGGGGGTCCTTCAATTCTGTATCCTTTAATTTGTTAGGCCATTTTCTCTATTCTTTATACTTTTGATCATTATTCTCTTTTCTTTATAAAATTGAGAATCAAAAATTTATTTAAAAAAAATAAGATGATTAGTCTGCAATTAAATTTATTTTCTCACAAGTTTCCTTTTTTCAGTTATTTCTTCGCGGCATTTAATTTTCTTTTAACAATTTGGGCCTATGTGGGTCGAGGACACAGTTATCGTCCTTAGATTTTCGTTGTCTACAAATATAGTCCCTAGTGTGGATAGTATTATAACTTCCAAATTTTGTTCATACACTTTCCAAATTTATTTCTTTATATTTTATGCATGAAATATTAAGTAAGGAATGAAATTACATGTTAAAAAAATTGGGTGCTGAATCTTTATGTTAAGTAGTGATTTGGTCCAGTTAAAAGGTCAAAACTAGTATGTCTGAAGCTGTCAAACTGAGTTTTAGACCCCTTAACATTGGATTGTCAATATTTTGAGTTAGAGCTGGTAGACTTTTCTATAATTTTGATATTATTTGTCCCAATAGTAGTACACTACACTGTAAAAATCTTTTCGAGATAGAGCAGGTGCGATTTTTTTAATTTGAATTTATTGTCTAAAAGAAATGCACTACGTACGAAATAACTGTGTTCTCGGGCTATGTGTTTGGTCAAATACAACAGTTTTACTGCATGCTAAGGAAATCTCAATTTCGAGAACAAATAAAAGTATTTTTACTTAATAATGGAAAGAGGTAGAAGATACCAAAGGGATATTCAAACTCATTAGTGAGGGTCTGGATGGGGGTCCTTCATTTCCGTATTCTTTACTTTTTTAGGCCATTTTTCTCTATTCTTTATACTTTTTGCCCATTATTCTAGAGGTCTTTTAAGGGCTATAAAGTGCAAAAATTCTAGTAAAACGAAACAAAATGAAAATTAATCAAATAATAATAATAATAATAATAATAATAATAATAATAATAATAATAATAATAATGAAACAATAATTCTGTATTGTCATATGAGTAAAATATGATACTTTTGACAAAACAAATGATAAACAACAACAAAATACATGTATAATCTGGTCATAATAACGAAATGTTAAAAGGCAGCATCAATCACCAAATGCGGGTTGGTTTATTGTTTGAAGTTTATATGTAGGGGCCTAATCACGTGGGCCTAATCAAGATAAAGTGTGTGTAGTGTCGGTTATTTCAAAACTAATTGCACAGCACCGATTGGCATCATTGAAACTAAACTAGTCATCAAAAGTAACGATACACAAGTTTGAACTCCAATTTATCATAAAATATAATAAATAGAAAAAACTGTTAAATTATCCAATGAAAAACATTCATTTGCAAAACAAATGCATATGATTAAAAAAAACTGACCAAATTGGAAAGTGAGAAAATACCGTGTTATTGAACACAGGGGTCAAATTTATTTTGCGGTAAATGATGACAAAAGTCGGCACTTAATTTCGAAGATGAGAATTTAGTATTTAAATATCTGCAAAGGCATTCAAAATTTTAAGCAGACCATGTTTATGTTTAAAATTCCAATATCGATTTTGAATTTTGGGTGAAAATACGATTTTGAAATAACAAAATTGCAAATAAAAAGAATTCGCGTATTTGCCTTAAATCAATGGTTTTGATAAGAAAATAACACTCTGTAAATATTAGACCAATTGGGCAATTATTTACCTTGGTACAGTGTATCCAATTTCATTATATATGGAAAATACATTGCCTTGTATCGTTTCTTTTGTTGATTAGTATATTATTTATACAATAACAAATTCAAAATATATATTATTATATATTTCTCTACATTAAGTATTTGCTTCAGTTTATTTTTCAAATTTTTTATTGCAAACGGGGATACAGACACGGTATATTGACATGACGACCAAAGATGCGTTATTTCCTGTTATCTCTATCTTTCGCTCTCATTTCTCGTTCATCTACTGCATGGCCTTGACCTTTTTCTCCTTTAATCGGCTTTTTATCCCTACATCATTGGGATATAAAAGGGGAACGAATTTTGACTTCCGAAGTAAATATATTGAATATTTACTTTCAGCATTGACCCAAAACGAGACTTCTCTTATGAATGATAATAGAGGGTGTGGATGGGGTTTACAGAAAAGAGAATATTCATTATAATGTGAAAAATATGCAGAACAAAGGGCTAAACACATAAATAATAGAGAAAAATAGGGAAAAAAATAAAGAATAGAGAATAACAGGCAAAATTTATAAAGAATAGAGAAAAATGGTCTAAAAATTAAAGAATACAGAAATGAAGGACTCCATCCAGGCCCTCATAATGGTGAATCGGTGGCCGATTGGTCAAAGTAATTCATTTTCAATGATCACAGACAATATAACCTATCAACTCTGAGGTTGCGAGTTCGAACCCCCGCTCGTAGCCAGGTGTGTTCGACTACGATCTTAATTCAGAATTAAGGATTGCCAGTTTTCCTGCTGTAGGTGAGCGGTTCTCTTCGAGTAGTCCGGCTTCCTCCACCAATAAAAGCTGGTCGCCACGATATAGCAAATGTCGCTGAAAGTGGTGTAGAACACAAACAAACAAACGAGTGATAATGCAGAGGCATGTATTGTTTTCTCTCCTAAATCGAGTCAATATTTTACGTTCACTTCGGAAGGAAAAGTTATGTATGTCGTACAAATAAATCGTCATCCTGGTACTTCAATGGTAAGAGAATCACTTGATTAAATATTAATGAGGGTCTTGATGGGGGTCCTTCAATTCTGTATCCTTTAATTTGTTAGGCCATTTTTCTCTATTCTTTATACTTTTTGATCATTATTCTCTTTTCTTTATATTTTAGCACCTCATTATTCTCTATTCTTTATTTTTTAGCACCTCATTATTCTATATTCTTTATTTTTTTTGTCCATTTTCTCTATTCTTTATGTTTTTTGCCCATTATTCTTTATTTTGTAAACCCCCATCCACACCCTCATTAATCACAAATTAAGCGCAGATTTCCGGTGTGGGTGAATGGTCGGATTGGAAACTTCCTCTATTTACTTCTTAGATGTAACTTTCCTGACTAAGTTATATTACTGTATTGATAGGCTTATTTAGATAAGTAGTATTTGATTGAGGTTTACCAAAATTTTGATTGATGGATTAAAGGTTAAATAAAGGTAAAAGGAATACCCAGTAATACCGGGCACTAGAAATAATTGAAAGCGAAAAAGTAAGAAGCTGCCTCCGAATTTAGAATCCCTATGAAATTTTTGTATTAATAAATAAATATAAGCTTGAATCGTTGAATAGATCAAACGTTTGATAGCAACTAAGAGAACATGATTAAATTGTTACATTTTGTTTTCAATTATTTTGCTATTATAGGTACGTACACTTAGATAATAATAGGCATTCACGGTAGTCGCAAAAGTCTGATCTACCGATTAACAACATAAAACATCTTTTGCAAAGGAGAATGCATAAGAAATGCACTCATTTAGATAAAATATACTATATAAAAATTGTTCATATTTGTTTATTTTTGTATGATTATTTTGGAAATTTATTATAGAATAGACTATTTTCATATAACCGACTTTTTACTCCGGATTATATAATTTTTCGACAGGTTAGTATTATGTGGTAGGACATCCTGGTACTCGGTCAGGTAAGAGCAGCCAAAAGAAGTAAAATCAAGCATATAATCGGTGCAATTTGGGGGAAAAGTTTACTGTTTTCCAATAATTTTGTCATGTATAGAAAACAGAAAATCCCTCCCTCCAAATTGTACCGATTGTAAGCTTGATTTTACTTCTTTAAGTTGGTCTTACTTGACCGAGTACCAGGATGTCCTACCAAAGAGTATGTAACCTGTCGAAAAAAAAATATAAACTCCGGAGTCAAAAGTCGGCAATATGAAAATAGTCTATTGTACGCTATCTTTTAAAAAATGAAAGAAAGTGACGAATCAGAACTTGAACTTGCTGTCATAGATGCATCACGGTCACATGACAAAATTATGTCTATAAGCTAATAGAAAAAAAACTTTCAGCCAATCAGAAGATGTGTTACATCCAAAATTAAATTATTAAATTATTGATTTAATTGCAGAACACTGAGTATCATAACCAAAGTGTTAAATTTTATTAAAAAGACGTAAATTTAAACTTAACTTAAACCAACGAACCTTCAGATATGGATCAAGTTTGTTTTTTTTCAATTTTAAGACCCACGATAAGACCTACCTGAATACATATATATATAGAAGTCTATAAAAAGGACCAACCAGCAAATTTGATATGTACCGGATCGTGTAGAATAGACGATACTGCGCAGATAAGGAACAAAATATAAAAGTCTAAAAATTGCGTAACAGTACTTATATAAGATAGTAATATACGAAGATAATGTTATAAAATCGTACATATATATGCAATAAAATCTATAACACAAGTTTCCATACGTTGGCCATTACGGCCTTCTTCATTGGAATTGAGTTATAACATTAAAACAACAATTACATCGCCGCGCTTTTTCCTTTTTATATATATTTTTTTTACTTCCTTTCGTTTTAACGGCATAAAATCGTATTTTTTTTTTTTTTTTTTTTTGTATATATTCAATTTTAGTGAATGACGCCCCACCCCCTTTTCAAAAATCATGGATCCCTGAGAGGATAAAAATTATGTATTTCAATAAATTTGATACAGTCTAAGAGTTTACATACTAGTTAAAACCGCCTCGATGGTCTCGTGGTAGCGTCTTCGCCTCGAGTGCGGGAGGTCATGGGTTCGAACACCGGCCGGGTCAAACCCAAGACTTTAAAATTGGTATTTGCTGCTTCTCCGCTAAGCACGCGGCATTAAGGAGTAAGAGCAATGACTGATCGGCTCGGAGTCCGAATAATGTGTCCGGGTAATATGACATGGCTTCTTATTTATATTGGAGTGTATCTTCTATGAAGTTAAACCGCCTCGGTGGTTTCGTGGTGGCGTGTTCGCCTCTAGTGCGGGAGGTCATGGGTTCGAACCACAGCCGAGTCGAACCAAAGACTTTGAAATTAGTATTTGCTGCTTCTCCGCTAAGCACGCGGCATTAAGGAGTAAGAGCAATGACTGATCGGCTCGGAGTCCGAATAATGTGTCCGGGTAATATGACATGTCTTCCTGCGGACTGTTACCTTGTGAACTAGCACGTTAAAAATCCGGCTCAGCGTGTCGGTCTAGTACAAAGCAGGGTTTATAATTATGCATATTACATTAACATGTTCTCGTCCTGAATATGCATATTAATTTGCCGATGGACGTTAAGCAGCCATCCATCATCATCATCTCTCTGAGTGCATTTGCTGTGCATTTGGATTCGCATGTTGACGTGGACATAGACGATTTTAATAATCTTCTACATTATTTCATAGTCGAGCTTAATACTGGGTGTAAAAATTTAAAAAAAGGAGACGCGGGGTAAAATTCAATAAGACAACAACCTGACAATAACAAAAAACAAAAATCTATAACTCAAAATATACGGTCTTCATTAACGATGGTCTGGATAGAGAATAATGGATCAAATCTACAGAAAAATGGACCGAAAAAACATAATAGAGAAAAATAGAACAAACAAAAAATAAAGAATAGAGAATAATGGGGTGCTACAATATAAAGAATAGAGAATAATGGGCAAAAAATTAAAGAATACAGAAATGAAGGACACCCCATCCAGACCCTCATTAACAGACAATACATCGAAGTATATATCCTCCTCCTCAAGTCTGGAAATTTGAGTATACATTTAAAGAAGCATGTAAAAAAAGGGGCTAGAGATACCAAGGGGACTTTCAAATCTCCCAAGTCGACGAAAAACTGACAACTATGGCAGAAAACGAAAAACGACGAAAAGATAAATAAATCTACAAAATACTATACGTTGGAAACTAAAGACTGAACAACATGAACTTAAACGGGGGTGAACTCAGGTGCGCCAAAAGGGGGAGCAGTTCCTGCCCAACATGTAGCACCCGTCATGTTGTTCGTGCAAGTACAAATCCGACAATAAGTCTCATTCGGTGATGTCACAATCGAGGAAAAGAGACGGGATTGTGATTACGATGATTGGAACATATCCGTGGTCATCTGTGACACAGATATTTCATCACTGTCAACAAACTCGTGATAGCGTCCGTAAAACTTTTGAAGGGGTAACTTTAACTGTATGCCGTCAGCACCTACATGTAATTACCGCTATCAACTAATTATTTTAAAATAAATGGAGAATGTGTCTATGGGCCACATATACCCCCGCTTGTAAATATGTATGAGTCAACTTCCACATACAGATGCAGGATTCACGTAGTTAAGACCGTTTTGTGATTATAAACATACGTTTCATAACATTTGGTTGAGGCAAACTAAAGTTAGAGAACGGAAACGACAGATTTAGCAATTTTTCCATTTATAAAGGGCATAACTCAAGAACGGTAAAAGTGACGCAACCCAATTTCGAACTTGATCTGTGTTTTGTGGTAATAAGCATTGTGTATAAGTTTTATAACATTTGGTTGAGGCAAACTAAAGTTAGAGAACGGAAACGAAAAATTCAGCAATTTTTATGTTTATAAAGGGGCATAACTCATGAACAGTAAAAGTGACGCCACCCAATTTCGAACTTGATCTGTGTTTTGTGGTAATAAGCATTGTGTATAAGTTTTATAACATTTGGTTGAGGCAAACTAAAGTTAGAGAACGGAAACAAAAAAATCAGCAATTTTTATGTTTATAAAGGGCATAACTCATTAACGGTAAAAGTGACGCCACCCAATTTCGAACTTGATCTGTGTTTTGTGGTAATAAGCATTGTGTATAAGTTTTATAACATTTGGTTGAGGCAAACTAAAGTTAGAGAACGGAAACAAAAAATTCAGCAATTTTTATGTTTATAAAGGGACATAGCTCATGAACAGTAAAAGTGACGCCACCCAATTTCAAACTTGATCTGTGTTTTGTGGTAATAAGCATTGTATATAAGTTTTATAACATTTGGTTGAGGCAAACTAAAATTAGAGAACGGAAACCTATTTTCGGGACGGACGGCACGGACAGACGGGACGAATAAGGGTAACACTTAATGCCCCCTCCGCTACGGCGGGGGCATAAAAATGCCAAAACAGACCACAGAATCACTAACGAGGTTCCTAACATGGTATAAGAACCAGAACATATTGTAGTTAACATTGTTTTTTTGTTATAAATTCATTTTAAAAATGTGAATTCAAAGAAAATGAATATCAATATTTATTCCATTTTGCCTTTATCTTGTAAAGAAAATAAACATTTAACAAGAATTATTTAAAAAATGTCTCCTTTTAACATTGACAAACGATTTTTCAAATGTATTTAAATCTTTTTTTTTCAGCATTATTAACTACACTTCTTCCTCTCGTTTCACTTTCGATGGACGAAAGATGGAAAAGTCCATTTGGTAACCAAAGTCATCTGATATCAGAAACAATATCAACACTACAGATTGCTTCAAAGATCGCAAATCAAACAAGATTAAATTACGTATGTACAGTTAAAAAAGAGGGGGGAGGGGGGTGAAAGAGGACTTCTAGACTTCTAGACTAAAAACATGTTGGTTTCATTTTGATTTTCAATATTTTTTGTTTTGTTTGTTACTGTTTGGCCCACCTTCACACTTTTCAGACCACTCCAACGCCACTGAGAAAGAAATCATAACTAATAGCAATTGTTTATGAAATATTTGTTTATTTGTTGCAATATTTTGTATCCATTTTTCTATTCCGAAGTAAAGAATTGTAAGATTTTTTCCATCATTCTAAACAGAAGAAAATTAAAAGGTAGGGCTAATTTCCTCTAAATGTATTTCATGCCAGGTTACTGGGATAAACGGTATAGGACAGGATCATATATGTGTATTTAAGGGCAAACTCCGAAACAGCGGTGACGTTGCTTCGCTAAACTCAATCTCCAACGCAGAGCTCACATCCGCTCCGCATTTACTTTGTATCACTACACTGAATGTTGTAGTGTAGTGTACTGAGTATACGGAACAGAAACGAGCGCTGTACGGAGATTGTGCTAAACTATCACTTAAAGTCAACGTAGCGTAGCAAGGATTTAAAGGTTGCAGTAATGCCAGGCGTATTTCTGATTTGAATTGGGCGCCTTTTATGATTCTCGTGTAGACGAAACGCGCGTCTGGCGTATCAGCCTGATATATTTGATGATTTGTACCCTCTTCTGTAAATTTTGCTGAAATATGACTAAGTTTCAAAGTCTGGAAACATGAGAAAAAATTCTCTAACAATTTCATAATAGCAGGTGCACAACTTCGATAAATGTGCAATCTGAATGTGAAATTTCAGGGATCTAGGTTGAAAACTGTAACGTCAATTTTGATTGGATGATGACAGCTATCAATTCCAAGGTTGACGGTTGAAGTCATTGGCAACAACCCATAATAGCAGGTACACAACTTCAACATATGTGCAATCTGCTTGTGAAATTTCAGGGATCTGGGTTGAAAACTGTAGGAGGAGTTAATTACACAAAACTTGTACCCTCTTTCATAAATTTTGCTGAAATGATATTATTTCATTCTGACAAAGTCTGGATATTCAAGCTCGATTAGTTAAATGTTATTTTGTCTCATTATGGTGTAATGGAATGACTTTTTGGTGAGATTTCAGATTACGAAAATAGTTAAAGATCCGTGTAACACTTAACAAGTCAAACCTTAAAAAAAAAATCTAAATTTCAGTCTTTTTGATTTTTGATCAAAGTTTAAATATATCAAAATTCCTAATTTTTCAATTGATTTTTTTGAAAATTTCACCAAATGATCAAAATTTTAAAATCTAAAATTCCTTCTAAAATTTAAGTTTAAATATCTAATCAAACTTTAGAAATACTAAACTTAACGTGTAGTTTTGATCATTTCGGTTTTTGAAAGTTTGCATTTTTGGATTTTTTATTAGAAAAAATATAAAAACTTTAAAAAATTGGAATTATTAAGTGTTACACGGACCGTTAAATAAATTGTGTGTGTTGTGTAAAGACAGAACGAACTTGCAGTCCTGGGGTAGTTAAGCACAATGTTGAATTTCTTCTTGTCCTTCTTAAACATTAAAATTTCATAAGCTTACTCTATCTATTATTTAGTGTTTAACATTAGCAGAAGCGATTCCTGAATTTCCAACAGAGTTTGCAAAACCGAAAATTCCGAAAATTTTACTAGCAATTCTGCAAAGGAGGGGTACCTATCATTTTTTTTTATGACGGAACTGAAAACATCATTTTAAACAGTTAAGTTGTATTAAAAAATCTGTGAAAGTATAGCACTTCTCTGGGTTTTGTCATATTTTTTTCTGGACCTGTCTAAATTAAACGGAATAAGATCAAGTTTTGAGAAAGTTTAACGCACGTGAGCAAATAGTGTGCATATAATTTGGAAATGAAGTGAGGTTCAATTGATTTTGTGCACGAAAACTGCCGAAAGATTGTTATATATTATTTTTGTAATTAAAAGTAATTGTAGCCTTTACATAATACTTGACTAACAACGAATATTGCATCGGAATAGATGACTCAAGATGTCCCTTGAAAAACTCAGGAATTCCAAAAATCGAGAACAATACAACAGACCAGACCAAGTACCAACATCCGACTTAAATGCGCGCATAGCCTGGGAAAAGTCAGAGGGTTACAAAATACTTAGGATATTCTTTACTACATGAGGGTCTTGGTGGGGTTTACAGAATAGAGAATAATGGCCACACAAAATGCAGAATAAAGAGCAAAAATATAAAGAATAGAGAAAATATAACCAAAAATAAAGATTAGAGAATAATGGGTGCTGAAATATAAAGAATAGATGGGCAACAACAAAACAGAAAAGAGAAAAATAGCCTAAAAGAATTAAAAAATACAGAAATAACCCCACCCCCCACCCCACCCAGGACCGTCCTTCTTTCAGAATATTGATTTTAGAAAATAAATTTGGTCAAATAAAACATGGCAAAGGCGGTTTTGCGCATATTATATTTGTATGATATTGTTTTATATATATATATTTATTCTTTTGTATGACATTGTACTATATATATCTATTCTTTTGTGTGACATTGTACTATATTTATTAATTGTTTAACATATTTTCATGCATACATTTGTATCACTACACTGAATGTTGTAGTGTAGTGTACTGAGTATACGGAACAGAAACGAGCGCTGTACGGAGATTGTGCTAAACTATCACTTAAAGTCAACGTAGCGTAGCAAGGATTTAAAGGTTGCAGTAATGCCAGGCGTATTTCTGATTTGAATTGGGCGCCTTTTATGATTCTCGTGTAGACGAAACGCGCGTCTGGCGTATCAGCCTGATATATTTGATGATTTGTACCCTCTTCTGTAAATTTTGCTGAAATATGACTAAGTTTCAAATCTGGAAACATGAGAAAAAATTCTCTAACAATTTCATAATAGCAGGTGCACAACTTCGATAAATGTGCAATCTGAATGTGAAATTTCAGGGATCTAGGTTGAAAACTGTAACGTCAATTTTGATTGGATGATGACAGCTATCAATTCCAAGGTTGACGGTTGAAGTCATTGGCAACAACCCATAATAGCAGGTACACAACTTCAACATATGTGCAATCTGCTTGTGAAATTTCAGGGATCTGAGTTGAAAACTGTAGGAGGAGTTAATTACACAAAACTTGTACCCTCTTTCATAAATTTTGCTGAAATGATATTATTTCATTCTGACAAAGTCTGGATATTCAAGCTCGATTAGTTAAATGTTATTTTGTCTCATTATGGTGTAATGGAATGACTTTTTGGTGAGATTTCAGATTACGAAAATAGTTAAAGATCCGTGTAACACTTAACAAGTCAAACCTTAAAAAAAATCTAAATTTCAGTCTTTTGATTTTTGATCAAAGTTTAAATATATCAAAATTCCTAATTTTTCAATTGATTTTTTTGAAAATTTCACCAAATGATCAAAATTTTAAAAATCTAAAATTCCTTCTAAAATTTAAGTTTAAATATCTAATCAAACTTTAGAAATACTAAACTTAACGTGTAGTTTTGATCATTTCGGTTTTTGAAAGTTTGCATTTTTGGATTTTTTATTAGAAAAAATATAAAAACTTTAAAAAATTGGAATTATTAAGTGTTACACGGACCGTTAAATAAATTGTGTGTGTTGTGTAAAGACAGAACGAACTTGCAGTCCTGGGGTAGTTAAGCACAATGTTGAATTTCTTCTTGTCCCTTCTTAAACATTAAAATTTCATAAGCTTACTCTATCTATTATTTAGTGTTTAACATTAGCAGAAGCGATTCCTGAATTTCCAACAGAGTTTGCAAAACCGAAAATTCCGAAAATTTTTACTAGCAATTCTGCAAAAGGAGGGGGTACCTATCATTTTTTTTTTGACGGAACTGAAAACATCATTTTTAAACAGTTAAGTTGTATTAAAAAAATCTGTGAAAGTATAGCACTTCTCTGGGTTTTTGTCATATTTTTTTTCTGGACCTGTCTAAATTAAACGGAATAAGATCAAGTTTTGAGAAAGTTTAACGCACGTGAGCAAATAGTGTGCATATAATTTGGAAATGAAGTGAGGTTCAATTGATTTTTGTGCACGAAAACTGCCGAAAGATTGTTATATATTATTTTTTGTAATTAAAAGTAATTGTAGCCTTTTACATAATACTTGACTAACAACGAATATTGCATCGGAATAGATGACTCAAGATGTCCCTTGAAAAAACTCAGGAATTCCAAAAAATCGAGAACAATACAACAGACCAGACCAAGTACCAACATCCGACTTAAATGCGCGCGCATAGCCTGGGAAAAAGTCAGAGGGGTTACAAAATACTTAGGATATTCTTTACTAAATGAGGGTCTTGGTGGGGTTTACAGAATAGAGAATAATGGCCACACAAAATGCAGAATAAAGAGCAAAAAATATAAAGAATAGAGAAAAATATAACCAAAAAATAAAGATTAGAGAATAATGGGGTGCTGAAATATAAAGAATAGATGGGCAACAACAAAACAGAAAAGAGAAAAATAGCCTAAAAGAATTAAAAAAATACAGAAATAACCCCACCCCCACCCCCACCCAGGACCGTCCTTCTTTCAGAATATTGATTTTAGAAAATAAATTTGGTCAAATAAAACATGGCAAAGGCGGTTTTGCATATTATATTTGTATGATATTGTTTTATATATATATATTTATTCTTTTGTATGACATTGTACTATATATATCTATTCTTTTGTGTGACATTGTACTATATTTATTAATTGTTTAACATATTTTTCATGCATACAAATCATCTGCTGTCTTTTGTTGTTTTGTATATTTATAATATCTGAAGGTGGTTTTCTGCGAATACGTTATAAGAGGGTCTTGGTGGGTTTTTTATCATGGAGATTTATGCGCAAAAAAACGCAGAATAAAGGGCAAACAAAAAGAGAATAATGGGGTGTTGAAATATAAAGATGATAGAAAATATAATGGGCAAAATATTTATTTAAAGAATAGAGAAAAATGGTAAAGAAAATTACAAAATAAAGAAATATAGGAATCTCCATCCAGACCCTCTAGTAACAAAATGCGATATCAAAATCACTTTTCATTCTATTTTAGGGAGGAGTTATGATACAATCCACACTAGTGCTACATGACATCAACAACACAATATTCCCTGCTTTAAAGGCAGACTTTACAGAAATGAATATTTCACACGTCATCCAAAATGTAAGTTCATAGTAACTTTTTTGTATTTGTGTGAGTGTGTGTGGTTTTTTTTTTTTCTTCTTTTTTGTTTATTTTTTATCATTTTTTGTCAAACATGATGCTGCGTTTGCTGTTCGGTTGGTTTTGAGAGCATACTTTTGTGAGTTTGTATTTGAGAGTGAAATTTTGTGAGTTTGTGTTCAAGATTTATGAGCAGGGTAGAGGGCGTAATCGTATATGGTCAATTGAATTATCCTGTTGTATTGTTATTGTCTCCTTGTTTTTCTTTTCAGTGCATTTTTTTTTCAATTATCAATATAAATGTATATAATGGTAGCGTTCCAATGTCAAATGTGAAAACAGGATTCCTACATGTTTTTTCAAATGTGAAGATATCATTCCCATGTCAAATGTAAAGTTGGTATTCCCATGTAAAATGTGAATTTAGAATTCTATACTAAATTTGAAGGTAGCAGTCGATCCCCTGTCAAATGTGAAGGTAGCATTCCCATCTCAAATGTGTATTTGGCATTTCATGTCAAATGTGAAGGTAGCATGTCATGTCAAATGTGTATGTAGCATTTCATGTCAGATGTGAAGGTAGCATGTCATTTCAAATGTGTATGTAACATTTTATGTCAAATGTGAAGGTACTAGCATGTCATGTCAAATGAGAAGGTATCATTCCCATGTTAATTGTAAACGTGGCGTTCCGTGGCAAATGTGATAGCATTGCATGTCAAATGTGAAGGTATCATTCCCATTTTAAATGTGAAGGTAGCGTTCCATGTCAAATGTGATAGTATAATCATGTCAAATGTGAAGGTATCATTCCCATGTTAAATGTGAAGGTAGCGTTCCATGTCAAATATGATAGTATTATCATGTCAAATGTGAAGGTATCATTCCCATGTTAAATGTGAAGGTAGCGTTCCATGTCAAATGTGATAGTATTATCATGTCAAATGTGAAGTTATCTTTCCCATGTTAAAAGTGAGGTAGCGTTCCATGTCAAATGTGATAGTATTATCATGTCAAATGTGAAGGTATCATTCCCATGTTAAATGTGAAGGTAGCGTTCCATGACAAATGTGATAGTATTATCATGTCAAATGTGAAGGTATATTTCCCATGTTAAATGTGAAGGTAGCGTTCCATGTCAAATATGAAGGTAATTTTGTCAGATGGTTGACGTTAGACACGTGGGGTCTTTACTTACTCCTCGGTTGTTTTTATGAAATTAAAATCTTTAGACTTATATACTATTTAAGTAGCATTATTTGTCTGCTTTTAATACTCTATACTTGTTTTGTTTTTAGATATGTTATTTGTGTTATTGTTACATATTTTTCAGGTCATGTGGTTGCACATGGAGTCTTATACTAAGTTATCGTCTGCAGTGATTTTTCTGGAACAATTAGTTCATGACGAGACAGTTTTAAGTAAACAGAAAGAAAAAGTTTTCATTAAAGAGTTTACTCAAATGGAAGAACAAATATACAAAGTTCTTCGTAAAATACAATTAGCTGTTAATCAGCTAGGCAAAGTAATTCTGACGTATCAGTCACGTGATATTATGCCATATCATTTGCGTCATCTTTATAATAATACAAGTTACATACACCATAGAAATTATATAACTGTTAATAACATTTGGATTTTAATTCAGAGAATTCAAATTGTTTATGAAGAGGTTCGACAACTGTTGTAACGAATTGTCATAGATGAGGGTCTGGATGGGAGACCTTAATTATTTCTATATTCGTTAATTTTTATGTCATCTTTCTCTATTCTTTATTTTTTGCCAATTATTCTCTATTATTTATATTTTAACACCCCATTATTTTCTATTCGATATATTTTTTGCCTATTTTTCTCTATTCATTATTTTCCTGGCCCATTTTTTCTGTAGTATTAGTCCATTATTTTCTATTCTGTAAACCCAAATCCAGACCTTCATAGGAAGGGATGATCTAATTATCATTATTAATCTGATAACATTATTTATAAAAAATTTGAATATTATGCGTAAACTATATTAATCAGATCACGTTTTTTTTTTTTTTCATTTCGTGTGTCCATAAACTATTCCAATTTGTTAGTTTTTTTTTTTAATCTTGTAAAGGAGCAAATAAGAAAGTGTATATAAAGTGCGAATCCAGTTAGTTCATTTTCACTGTTGTATGCGAGTATGTTTAATGTAGAATAAAAGATGATGGGAAAAACTGCGTTTGTTTACTTTTTGAAAATACAAAATTATAATAGATTTGAATGTATGCTTTAACAGAGTTTCATTAGAATATAACTTTTTAATGTATAATAACAGGATTAAAGTCCAAAAAAGTGTTATTTAAGCAGCAGAATCCATAATATTGGTTACTGAATGCGATTCATTTTAACTATAGATGCGATGAATTATCACTGTAAGTGCAATCATTTCTGATGTGGAATTTTTGGAAGTGCGATGCCTTTTTGATTGTCGTGTCATATGATTATTCGACATACAACAACTGAAAATAGTTTTTAAATGACTTTAATATTGATGATATTTACAATTTGAAATGCAAGCTAGTCGTAGATGCTTACTTGAATATACACGGGTATAACCACGTTCATATCATGAATATTCAAATATTGTTGGTGAGTTTGCTATATAGCTTGTCATGGATCCGAAAATTCACTGGAGCAGAACATCCATGAATATAACGTTTTTCTACGACGAATTTTCTTTGAAAAGTTTTATAACTAGCTTAAAAAAGCTTTGAACATTTGTCACGCCGTGTCATACATATTTCTACCGTATTGATATGCTTTTGCACAACAAACAGTACAAGAATGTACAACGAACGGTACTAAAGAGAGAAAACAAACTACGAAGAGAATAAATCGTATAGTGTCAAAATTCTGAGTTCAGTTTTTGAAGTAAATGTCTTCAAATAAAATTGAAACAACGGGGTTCTCATTCGTATTATGTATTTTAACATACAACAAAACACAAAATACACGATCGCATTTTGTGAAAGAGCCAACCAACTATGTCCTATTTGTAGTTTAATCAAGTTTGAGTTACACATAGTGTTTGTTTCGCGATGTTTACAAGTAATTCACAGACCTGTCTATTTAAAATAGTCACATGGTGTTCATGTAATATAAATGATATACAATGCTGCCAGGAGCAGAAAACTTTGTTTTCATAAACATTGAATACTTAACTGAACAGTTAGTCAATTAGTCTTTGGTGTAAATATAAGAACGGTATATCTACCAAAATTGCTTCGCGATGTAGCAATTAACGTCCGGAATCAACTGTACGGCGGTTATACCCCGTGGTATGAACCATTTAAACATGTAACAATAAACGGTTTTCAATATTTCTTTGTATTCTCACAATTGCAAATTGGCTTATTTGTAACACCGACTTATAAGAAATTCAAGCATATTTAAGGTGACTCGACTGTTGCTCGAACTTTCTTTACTGTATAAGATTTATACACAATGGCATGACAGATATCAATTATCCAGACAACCAAGCGTCAATTGTTTGTGCAAGATGAAAATGTTTCCACTCATTCAATCGTGAATTGAAGATCCTTTTGTGAATGCTCTTTGTTATCTCAAATGCATCCATTAGAGCTATTTTCCTAACGCTTGTAGTTTAAAGGTTTGGTTGGCTTGCTTGCTTTGTTTGTATAAACGTTTGCTCAATCTTAATTACAATGCTTAGGCAACATTTACACAATCAAGGCCAACCACACCTTTTAACTACAAGCATTAGGAAATTAGCTCTAATGACGTTTAATTTATTAGTATGCGATGTAGATTTAGACCGAAACAGAAACTTTGCTTTTCCGGTGACGTGGATTGGCTTAACTGTCCAAGATATATGTATTTAATGATGACGTGTCATAGGAAAGAATAAATTTTATCCTACATATAGATCAGGACAAATTATTTGAGAAAATAAAATTGACTATATTAGCAATAAATACCATGTTAAAGGAATTTATTGATATATTACCTCAGACTTTCACTCACTAAGTATGCATATATAATCAATCCTTCTGACTTCATAAATTTTGTTAGAGAGTCGGCTGAATTAAGACTTTATATAATGAAAATTAATTAATTTCCTTCTGTGAAAATGCATCGCATATACAATAGAAATGAATCGCCCTACAGTGAAAATGAAAATCTAGTATCATTATTCGACAGTAAACATGAATCGCATAACGAAAACAGCATAGTGGAATTTGATTCAATATCAACAAGCTGAATAACAAAACCTGTTTTAAGTTGACAAAACATTAATAATTATGTTAAAAGGTACATTTTTCTGCAAATGAAACTTGACTGCTACTTTTAAATCTCTTGCACGCTCTGTTCGTGAACTATTCTTAATATTTATCTATTTGTGTATCAATTTTGCACCTGGATGGCTGTAGGCGCGACGGAAACCCGTCCGCATCTCATACCTATATCATGAATTTATAAAAACAGTACACATTATATATTATTTCTTATTTTATTCAAAAATCTTGAATTTGTCGTCTGTTTATTTATCATTCTCCATCAGAAATTCATCACGGATACAGTAAAAATTACATTTTAGGATTCGCACATTACATACACTAATAAGATCTATTTATTGGATTCTTAAATTTCAGTAATAATAACATTCTTCAATTCTTTATAAATTATGTTAATTTCATTCGAACAATAAATACATACGAGGAAATAACCTGATCACATAAAATTATAGAACTGCCATTTGTTACTGTGACTTCATAAACGTATGCACGTCATCACTGGCATATTGGACGATTTTTTTTTTCTATTTTCCCTATATATTTTTGATACAATTGAATTGGAGTAGCATCCTTATTCATCTGTATGTGTATAAGGCATCGTTTAGCAAATCATCCTTGGTGGTCTCGTGGTAGCGTGTTCGCCTCGAGTGCGGGATGTCGTGGGTTCGAACATCGGCCGGGTCAAACCAAAGACTTTAAAATTGTTATTTACTGCTACTCCGCTAAGCATGCGGCATTAAGGAGTAAGATTAAAGACTGGTCGGCTCGGAGTAAAAATAATGTGTCCGGTAAGGTGAAATTTCTTCCTGCGGACTGTTACCGTGTGAACTAGCACGTTAATAATCCGGCTCAGTGTGTCTGTCTACTACAAAGCAGGGATAATATTCGTATTATGGAACGCCAAGACTGTCTTGTGATGACTATTTTCATTATATGATGTGCATTTACCTTTATATGATGTGCATTTGTCATTATATGATGTGCAAATATCCTTATGTTATGAGCAAGTATCCTTATATGATGTCCAAACATCCTTATATGATGTGCAAATATACTTATATGATGTGCATATATACTTATATGATGTGCAAATGCACTTATGTGATGTGCAAACGTTCTTATATGATGTGCAAACATTGTTGTCTGCTCTTTGGTCGGGTTGTTGTCTCTTTGACATATTCCCCATTTCCATTCTCAATTTCATTCTTATATGATGTGTAAATATCCTTATATGATGTGCAAATGTACTTATATGACGTGCAAATGTACTTATATGATGTGCAAAGATCCTTATATGATGTGCAAATATACTTATATTACGTGCAAATATCCTAATATAATGTGCATTTTCCCTTATATTATGTACAAACATCTTTATATGATGTGGTTGTGTCATTATATTATGTGCATGTAACCTTATGTGATGTGGTTCGGTTTACTTCATTATATGATGTCGAAACGTCATTATATGACGTGCTTTCATCGTCGTTATGGTCAATGAACATGATACGATTAGAACGATTACTGTCTACGTCATTACTGATTCCGATCTTCTTCTGCGGAATTAATATAAGCCCGGCTCAAATATGTAGCTATCATTTGGAAAATGGTTGAGATTTAAAAAGAGATAAACCTTGTCATGTTGGTACCACGTTTTAAGATGAAAAAAATCACATCAGATATTGTTGGAAAATTGTCAAAATATGAATTGCAAAGTTTAGTTTTAATCGATGGGTTTACAATAATGAACATATGGGGTCTACAATAATGAACATATGGGGTCTACAATAATGAACATACGGTTAGAGTTATTAAATTAAAGAAATGATTCTTTTATGCCATGCTCTATGCTCATTTTAACAAGGGTAGGCATTATATTTGTCAATATTTTGTTTATGTCTTTGGAAAGAGGGTCTTGATTTTTTTCCTATTTCAAGGAGTAACTTGAAAAAATAAGAGAAATTCCCATGTTTCCTCCCACGTCCCCACACCAAATGAAAGAAAATGACCGTAATTATGATTTATTTATTTTAAATCTGTTCTTGTCTATGCCATTTTACAAAGAACAGGTTTCTCTACAGATAAGTTATCAAGATAATAGGCAATAAAACAACAAAACTCATAAGAGCCAAAATTGCCCAAATGGGACCTTTACTATAGAATATAGTCCGACACATTGCACTATTTGTTTTGTTTTTTTTAAATCTATTGTAGTTTTCAAGATAAAAGCAAAATATTAAAAGCCACCGCCGTAAATCTTCACTTAAAAAAAATTAAAACACAACTCTCTATCTGTAAGAGACCAACAGGCCTCAGTAATTAATAAATAGATGCAGTTTTTTATGTTCATTTAGACACCAATCTAATTAATTTACAGACATTGTGTGTCCAAGCTTTGCTTACGCGGATCTGAAAACGCTCCATTCTATTTTCTGTTTGAAGACCATTGGGATTCTCTGGTTTTATCGGATTGATAAAAAATGTGAAGGCTGAAATTTCATTGGCTGATGTAATATTTACCAGAACAGAAAGTAAAATGAAGTGTTGTCAGATCCTCGTAACCAAAGCTTAGACAGATGATCTGTACATTGTATCTTAATCAGATTGCTTAGGCACCGACTCTTCATCTAGTGTGTGCAGGAGCACGTGTATTTCCTTGTGCTCAGGACAAACATATTTTTCGA
Organism: Mytilus coruscus; assembly: GCA_017311375.1. Classification (NCBI taxonomy): domain Eukaryota; kingdom Metazoa; phylum Mollusca; class Bivalvia; order Mytilida; family Mytilidae; genus Mytilus; species Mytilus coruscus. The sequence continues at coordinate 29,455,019 of CM029608.1, read as the reverse complement.
CTTTAATAAGAAATAAACTTTTTTTTCAATAACATGGTTATCTATTTTATTTTTTAATTTTTTTTTTATTTTCATCATTGTTTTATTTTTTCCCTCATTTTCAATGGAAACAAATTATTTTGCTTCCCTTCTGAAATAGATAAAATCTCTTTCAAGAAATTTGGAATCAAACATTTACAAAAAAGACATGCACCCCACTCACCAAAACAATCAATGGTCTGTACGTTATCCCTGTTTACTTGAGTCTGGAGGTGTATATATGAGCGGCTTTCCACGAAACCTTTTATATTACGGGTTACTGTCTAGCGGCGGTGCTTTCATGGTAGCATGTTCGGCTCGAGTGCGGGAGGACGTGGGTTCAAACCCCGGTTCAAAACCAAAGACTTTAAAATTGATATTTGCTGCTTCCCTGCTAAGCACGCGAAATTAAGGAGTAAAAGCAAAGATTGGTCGTCTCGGAATCAGAATAATGTGTCCGGGTAAGGTGACATGTATTCCTGTGAACTAGCATGTTAAAATTCCGGCTCAGGGTGTCGGTCTATTATAAAGCAGGGTTAATATTCATATCACATTAACATGTTCTCGTACGAATATGCATATCAATTTGACGCTGGACGTCTAGCATCCATCCATAATCATCTAGTTGAAGCTGTGAAATAAATGCATGAAAACATAATAAAAAGCTGCGCGCAAATGTAATGCACCGAGTTGAAGTTCATCCAATATCTTCTTAAACCTATTTCGGGTGGTGGGGCGGGGCCGGGGGTGGGGTGGGGGGGGGGCTCGGTGACCGAGTGGTCTAAGTAGTCGAACAACTGTATCACTAGCCTGTCAGCACTTAGGTTGTGAGTTCGAATCCCGCACGTGGCAGGTAAGCTCGACTCCAATCTTGATTGACTAGAACCACCGACCGGGTAGGAAAACTTACAATTCTAGTCAATTGTCAGTTTTCCTACCGTAGGTCGGTGGTTCTCTCCGGGAACTTCGGCTTCCTCCACCAATAAAAATCACCGCCACGAAATAGTATGATAGTGTTGAAAGTGGCGTTAAACACCAATCAATCAACAAATTAATCAATCAATCAATCATCCATACCGGTATAATTATGCAAGAGTAGATGATTTTGTAGCTATCGTTATGAAATATTTTTAAAACTGACTTTGAGTTCATTGGTGTCTTTTGCAATGAATAGAAATAAGAAGGTGTGGTGTGAGTGCCAATGAGACAACTCTACATCCAAGTCACAGTGTGTAAAAAGTAAACAATTATAAGTCAACGTACGGCCTTCCACACGGAGCCTTTGCTCAAACCAAACAGCAAGCTATAAAGGGCCCCAAAATTTGTTTTATCATATTTTCGCCGCAGTCGGGAAATTTTTCAACTAGCTCCTGTATTAATTGATCTTAATTTTCCTCCGAAATGTTTGAAACGTTGATTTTTGTTACATTGCACTGTCTACCTTTTTCTTTAAAACGCACTTTCGTTAGCGATAGCTACAGATCTGAGCCGGCATTATAGTAACTCCGCAGAAGCATGCAGATCGGAATCAGTTATGACGTCGACAGTAATCATTCTAATCATAATCATGTTCATTGACCATAACGACGATGAAAGCACATCATATAATGACGTTTCGACATCATATAAGTAAACCGAACCACATAATATAAGACTACAAGCACATAATATAATGACACAACCACATCATATGAAGATGTTTGCACATAATATAAGGGAAAATGCACATCATATAAGGATATTTGCACATCATATAAGTATATCTGCACATCATATAAGGATCTTTGCACATCATATAAGTACATTTGCACATAATATAAGTATATTTGCACATCATATAAGGATATTTGCACATCATATAAAATGTTTGCACATAATATAAGAATGTTTGCACATCATATAGGTATATATGCACATCATATAAGTATGTTTGCACATCAAATAATGATGTTTGCACATCATATAAGGATGTTTGCACACCATATAAGGATATTTGCACATCATATAATGACAAGTGCGCATAATATAAAGGTAAATGCACATCATATAATGAAAATGGGCATTGACCTTGAATGTTTGTCCCTTATATTTTATTAACTATGTATTTACTTTCATGTATCACAGATCGAATTTATTCGTTCATAGTATGTTAATTTACGTTTTTGATTGAGTTAAGCCTTCCAATTGATGTTTTATCGTGTGTTTTTCTATGTTGTGATGTTATACTATTGTTTCAGAAAAAGGGAGAAGGTTTGGTACCATTAAAACGTTTAATCCCGCTGCAAATGTTTGCACCTGTCCTAAGTCAGGAATCTGATGTACAGTAGTTGTCGTTTGTTTATGTAATTTATACGTGTTTCTCGTTTCTCGTTTTTTATATATACTAGACCGTTGGTTTTACCGTTTGAATGGTTTTACACTAGTACTTTTGGGGCCCTTTATAGCTTGTTGTTCGGTGTGAGCCAAGGCTCCGTGTTGAAGGCCGTACATTGACCTATAATGGTTTACTTTTATAAATTGTTATTTGGATGGAGAGTTGTCTCATTGGCACTCACACCACATCTTCCTATATCTATAAGACAGTTTTGGCGTTCCATATAATATTACATTAACATGTTCTCGTCCTGAATATGCATTTTAATTTGCCTCTGGACGTTAAACAGTCAGTCATCATCATCCATTTGGGCAAGGCTGTTGCTAATTTTTCAATATTTTTGAGAAGACCCCAAAATGAGGAAGTTTAAGCAGTTTTTCAAAGTATAGTTGTCTTACTATTATACTTTCTCCTATGTTGTAAAAACACAAATATTTATTCAAGTTAATTATCAGTGTTGTTCAGTAAGAGTTGAATATTTCTTTTATTTTTTTTAAGTGCCAATCTGCCTAAGATTCAGCTGGTACATAATATATTGACTTTAGTTATACATAATAGTCCCCGGAATCAGGCACTGGTGAAAACATGACAAATAAAAACCCAATAATTGATTTATGTCCAAAATATTTTTTTTGTACGAAAACAAATAATAGGTGGTTCTATTTTATCAAAATATGAAGGTATTTGGCTATGGATGGTAGAGTCATTGAATATATAGGTAAGTCTATTTAATTTGTATAGTACTTCCATGACTTATGGTAGACTAACTGACATTAAGCGTTATTGTGAATTACATAATTATTTGTTTGGCATTAGCCAAATTATTTGGATTAAGTAAATAGATTACTGATTTGGTACTTTTCCTGTACTGGTATTTCAAGATATAATTTTGTTTAAATGCACAAGAAATTAACAATTAAGGGGAACTAACTCCGTTATTTACTATCATTCTAACTAAAAGTTATCTAGAGATTTCTCGAATTACCAGACACGCAGAATTAAACGAAAGACTTACCATTTGTTACTCAGGATCAGGGTAACTTCAAAATAGGATGGTTAGGTCGGTGGGTTTTTCATTTTATAATGTCCCCTATATAAAACCTTCGAGAGAAGTTTAATATTTTCCAAAATTTGATGAAAGATAATGATATCAAATCAGTAATCTATTTACTTAACCCAAATACTTTGGCTAACGCCAAACAAATAATTATGTAATTCACAATTAATAATGATTAGTGTCAGTTGGTCTACCATAAGTCATGGAAGTACTATACAAAATAAATAGACTTATCTATTATAGCCAAATACCTTCATATTTTGATAAAACAGAACCACCTATTATTTGTATTCGTACATATCGTCCTCCATCTATTATAGAATGGAAACAGTGTCGTCAGATCATTAAAGACGCTCTGTCTGCCTACTGTAAAAATTGGTGTAAACGTGAAAAATCTGATAAAAAATCTCTAGACAGTTATTTAATAAAATTATGAATACTGTTGATATTCGTATATCTCATTTTGAAAACAATTCTGAAATTAATAATAGGGTTCATGATATACCCATTTCTAGAATAAAAAATAAACTCCAAGTACTCGCAAATCGGTTTGTGTTCGTACCGGCGGACAAAGCAGCCAATAATGTAGTGGTGGTGTGACGCATATACTACACGGAAGTTCTCCAAAACGAAATTATCAATTCTTCTACATTCAGGTCCGTACGCGCCACATAGAGTCAAATTGTAAACAAACATATCACTGCCACTACCACTACAAAAGTCCAAAAGTCTGAAAAGACCAGTTTTTTGTCCTGATTTGCATGAACAATTACTCGACATTCTCCAAATGTATGACTTGTGTCTTAATTTTTCTTGACAAATTCTCATTTATATTAAATTTGTATGAAATTTACTCGACAAATTCTCGACATTCTGAATATGGTCTTAAAATTTCTTGCCAAATTCTTGACATTTGAATACTGTCTTGAAATTTCTCAACAGATTCTCGACATTCTTATTTTTTCTCAGTATGGCTTGACATATTCTGAACATTTTGAATTGTGTCTTAAATTTACTTGACAATTCTGAGTTTAAAAATTATGACCAATATACATGATATAACTTTTTCTTTATTTCTCTTTATATAATATACTGTTGTTTCAGTTACACTTGCTACAACAAAAACAAAAGTTGGGCATGTAAAATAATTGAAAATTTGGGTATATAAATATTTTTATAAATACAAATATGGCTATGAAATTTAAAGTATTAACAATACAAATGTGGGCATGTTGATAAAAACCAATTCAAATGTGGGTTTGTAAATAATTACAAATGTTGATTCCTAAATCTTATAAATAATTGCTAAATGATTAAAACCAATCATACTGTAGACATATTTCATTCTACATGCATAATATTCAATGTTAATAGGGTAAATAAACAATTATTGTACCAAAATGTGGTTTTTATAGATAGCAAAGTATTATTGTATCCTAATTCTTCCAAGGATTTGTATAGTCTTGTCCCAAACGAAAGTCCCCCCCCCTTTTTTTAGCCACACACACGCACAAGATGAATGGTAGGGTTCAAAAGAGACACATGGTCACATTTTAAAACTGCCTCAAGTCACCCATTTTATTTAGTAAAGCAAATTTGACTGGCAGTTTTTTGACCGGCAAAAATCTCAAATGCTGTTTGTCAGTATCTTCGACATATATTCAAGGTGAAAACAATTTAATTAAACGTTTAATAAAAAATAAATCTACATGGGGGTCATTCGGGGTTTTCCACATAGGTGCACCCAAAGAGTATCTTACTATACAAATCCTTGATTTTTCTAAGTTTAGTTTAGCGATAATAAAAATGAGTATATAACAGCAAAAGTTGATGAAAATAATGGTAATAATTATTTTTGGAGTGTTAAAAAATCTTTAGAGGTTTTAGATAAAATACGTGCTTTCGATGGTCCTTTTAATTCTGTTTACAGTTATGATTTTTTTACTCTCTACACTACACTTCCACACAATCTTATCAATAAAAAGTTTTCATATTTAATTAAATGGTCTTTTGAAAAATCTCATTGCAAATGTATTTGCTGTAACTCGTTTAAAGCCTTTTTCTATAACGAAAAGGGAAAGTATGTTAGATACACTTACTGGAAATGTGAAGATATGATTGAAGCTTTAAATTTTCTCCTGGACATCATATATGTACGTTTCGGCGATAAAGTGTATCGACAGGTAGTAGGTATTCCTATAGGCACAAATTGCGCCCCTTTAATAGCAGATTTATTCCTGTATTGCTATGAATCACAGTGTATGGCCAAACTCAGTAAAGACACGTCATTGTTACATTTGGTTGACACATTCAACAATACATACCGTTATCTTGATGATATTTTTTCGTTAAATAATCCTGAGTTCTCTAAATATACTACCGAAATTTACCCAAAGGAAATTACTTTAAATAGATCTTACATAAACAGCAGTAGTTGTCCTTTTCTAGATTTAGACATTTCTATTTCTAGAGGGAAACTCCATACTAAAATTTACGACAAGTTAATTTTCCTTTTTTAGACGGCGATGTTCCTTTGGCTCCATCATACGGTGTTTATATATCCCAACTCGTTCGTTATGCCCGTGTGTGTAGTGATGTCATAGATTTTAACGAACGTGGTCAATGCATCACTGGTAAATTATTAAGCCAGGGATTTCGTGACCATAAATTACTTAAAACATTTATTAAATTCTTTCATAAATATCTCAAATATTTGATCAGTAAATTTGGCTGTACCTGTAGAAAACTTATAAAAAACGGTATATCACATCCTAAATTTTACGGTAAAATTGTACTAAAAGCGCAGAAATCACTATGTGATCCGTGTAAACTCATTGAACCTTTAAACAAAGTTATTAGTAAAGGTTATCTTATTAATGTTGTAATACGATTTTTGAATATTGTTTACATTGGCACTAACATCGATTTTGTCATCAACAAATTAAAACATAACTAAATTTGTATTCTTTTCGAATGGTTTTTGGGATGTATACATACACATCCCTTTTTATTTTCTATCTAGAGATTGCTTTATCTATATATAACATGATACATGTTTATTACAAGTTGCTTTCTTTAAAAAAGAAATGCAATCGTGAACCTATCGTTTGGCATGACATATCAGATAATTGTTAAATAAAGATGCATGGCTTTACCTCATTTTTGTTGTATAAGATATAGAAAATGACATGGATTGTTAATATAACTACTGTTCAATGTGGAGCAAAATAAATCTTGTTAAAGGAACCATTTCTCCATCTCCGCTCACTCTCTCTCCCGAAAGACCACATTACAACATCCCAAATAGGATTCACCCACTGGATGTTCCATTCTGAGGTCATATTTTTGAAATAAGAGTTAGTTTTCTGGCTAAAGTTAAAATGCAAATGTGAAGAGATTTAGTGAAATGAATCATAATTATATGTTTTTTGTAGCCAGTTGGAAAATAGTTCAAAATTCTAAGCTGTATTCTTACTTGATAATCCCAAGCTAACACCGTTTTTTTCCCTCGAAAAACCAATCAAACTGGTTTATATACATATATATTTAGTTTGGTCATTGGCTTTCGTATTCAAGATATGTTTGATCAAATTATTTATACCACAGGCAACAAACTCTTACCAAGCTTTTGGAGTGAAACAGTTTGAAACCTCAACTTTATACTTGTTCAAACTAATCTCACTTTTACATTTCTAGCTTGTCCATTTGTAAATTAGCCAAAATAAAATGAAGTTGTTGTTTTGTTGTTTTTATGCAGTTGTGTGATTGACAGTAGGAAGCGGGAATAACAAAGGCCAATGCAGTATAATTCATGTCCAGTACGCAATTAAAAAAAATGCTGTTTTTTGCAATCGCCTGTCCGTTAAATTTAAGAAAATAATTTGTACTAAACTGGTTCTTTTTTTTTTTTTTGTGCGTTTTGTTTTGCTTATAACATGTTGTCCTAATTTGACGCCAAACACGCTCTATGCATCTGTCAACAAGACCCTCTAACTTGACTTATGAATACAGATTGCCGCGACTCCTTGAAAATGAATTGACGGAATTCCCAGAAACCTGCAATGATTTTTCTATAGATGGACCACGAAGCGGTGCATCTGCTACTTTATGTTTTAATCTGATTTATTTGGGGAGGGGTTTCACATGCCAAAAACAAAAGAATTGACTTTGCCATTTATAACTATATTTTTTGGAGAGGGTAGTCGACACAGGTGTCCCTTGGAAAACTCGCACATTTTCCAAAAAAAATGACAAACGGATACCTAATTTGACTAAATAACATTTATCTTCAACACAGCGAGAAAATCCCGCACCCGGAGGCGGGCTTCAGCTGGCCCCTAAACAAAAATGTGTACTATCTTAGTGAAAATGGACGTCACGTTAAACTCCGAAACATATAAATGAACTAAAATTAAAAAAAAACATACAAGACGAACAAAGGCCAGAGGCTCCTGACTTGGGACAGGCGCAAAAATGCAGCGGCGTTAAACATGTTTTGTGAGATCTCAATCCTCCCCCTATACCTCTAACCAATGTAGAATAAACAAACACACAGCAATACGCTCAGTAAAGCTCAGTTTAAAAGAAGTCCGAGTCCGATGTCAGAATAGGTAACAGAAGAAACTAAGCAAAATGACAATGAAACATAAATTAACAAATGACTACTAGCAGTTACTGACATGCCAGCTACAGACCTCAATTAAACTGATTGAAAGATTATGTCTTCATCATATGAAAATCAAGTACAATCCCTCCCGTTAGGGGTTTAGTATCATACCATCATAAAATATATGAGAAGAACATAACCCGTATCATGCCAACAACTGGTTTTAGAATAAATGTGTTTATTTCCGAAGCAAAGACCCTATGAGTGAATCAATATTAATTCCAAAATATACCATCTTTAATGGCCTGACAACAGTATCGTAACTATATCCCTTCTGAATAAGTATGTTAGTCTCGATAAACACTTATCTCTATAGCAACGATAAAACGCTAATGAATATTCATTAGATCAATTAATTACCTATTACGCAGGTGGCTATAGGAAAGAACAGATGTATTCCGAAAAGACAGTAGAGACTTCTGGTATTCATAAAGACTTCAACATCAACCAATATATATGCGTGAACCCTCAGGGGTTCGCGCAATAATGATAAATCCTAACGATCCTACTGCCTTTCGGTACTTTTATTTTGGCATTGCACAAGTCATGTCTTCTTTGACTGTCCATGGCGTTAAAACACTAAATCCCTGGGATGTGTTTTAACTGATTTTAGTCCCTGATGCATGATTATTTATTGTTAATTGTTTTAAATGGCTTTTAACTAGCTTTCAGTAACTGCGAGTACTCTTAAATCGTACGTTTGTGTTAATTTGACCTGTTGACACAATTTGTAATGCATTTTTGTAATGCAATGCAATGTTTAATTATTTTGTGTTATATCTCGTCTCACTATTTTTAATGTACCACCTTTGTACGTAGTAGTATTTAGTATGACGATAAATTTTCACTTCTGCACTCAGACTCTGAACAACAAATTTATTATGTTTAAATTTACCTGCGTACGTTGTTTTATTTTGTCCCAGGTTAGATTTGGTCTTTTTGACACTGTTCCTACTTCTTTTTTATCACTACCTGTAACGTCTATGTTATATAGGCACCTACGTTTTAATATTGTATTTATATTGTGTCATAGATCAAACTTATTCGTTCAGTGTATGTTTACTTGTTTTTATTTAAATGTCTTTTTGATCAAGTTAAGCCATTTCAATTGATATTTTATATTGCGTCTTTTTATGTTGTAATGTTACACTGCTGTCTCAGGTTAGGGTGAAGGTTGGCGCCTGTTAAAACGCTTAAACACGCTGCATTTTTATGCACCTGTCCTAAGTCAGGAGCCTGTTGTTCAGTGGTTGTCGTTTGTTGGTGTGGTTCATAGGTGTTTCTCGTTTCTCGTTTTTTATATAGATTAGACCGTTGGTTTTTTCCTGTTTGAATTGTTTTACACTAGTCATGTTGGGGCCTTTTATAGCTTGCTGTTCGGTGTGAGCCAAGGCTCCGTGTTGAAGACCGTACTTTGACTTATAATTGTTAACTTTTTATACATTGTGACTTGGATGGAGAGTTGTCTCATTGGCACTCATACCACATCTTCTTATTTATATTTTAGTTATATATATGTATCCATCGCACTTTAGCGTAACCACCAACGCACTTCAGCATAGCTATCAAGAAGATAGCGTCACAATGCCACCATCGCACTTCGGCGTGATCCAAAACTCACTTCAGCGTCCAACCATCTCACACTTCAGTGTGATCATCGCGGTTCGGAGTACCATCGCGGTTCACAGTCCTACATATATGTATCATTCATTGTCATTTATTTTTATTTTGTTATGCATTATGTTTTATTAACATTATTTGTCATGTTGTATATGTCATGTATGATGTACACTTGGATTACGCAATGTCGAATTTATCATTATGTGCTTTATCCAATGAAATATTTGAATTTGAATTTGAATATTTGGTTTGGAAGTTATGATATACATGTAGATGAAAAAACACTATGCATGCGTCCGAAGCGCTTTTCTTAATTTATCTACATCAAGAACGCTCAAAACCAAACATTTGAAAGTCGATGATGTATGAATTTTTAGATATGTTAGAAGCTATATGACCAGAGGGACTTATAAGAATAGGTCCCTATCAACGGTGAATTTCAAAATTTTTAAAAAATAATGTCAGTACCGAAGCACTGACTACTGAGCATATGAATCCCCCGGGATACCTTGTAGAAATCTTATTAAAACGGGATTTTACATACTAAATTTTACGGTGATGTTATTTACAGAGGTTGGAAAATAAGAAATGATTCATGTAAGCTTTTCTGTCCTTTAAATAAAAATATTCATAAATATAAAAATATAAGTTGTCTCATTGGCAATCATGTAATTGTCAATGAGACAACTCTCAACAAGAGACCAAATATATATAATGACACAGAAATTAACAACTATAGGAAGCCGTACGGCCTTCAACAATGCTCTAACTCCTTAAAGGTTTTCAATGTAACATTGTAGTAATATCTTTGAATATTGTCTTTATCAGAAGTAACTTTGAATATTGTCTTTATCGAAAGTAACTTGGAATTTTGTCTTTATCGGAAGTAGCTTTGAATATTGCTTTATCGGGAGTAACGTTGAATATTGTCTTTATCGGAATTAACTTGGAATATTGTCTTTTATTGGAAGTAACTTTGAATATTGTCTTTATCGGAAGTAACTTTGAATATTGTCTTTATCGGCAGTAACTTTGAATGTTGTCTTTATCGGAAGTAATTTTGAATATTGTCTTTATTGGAAGTATAGAAAAGCGCTTCGGGCGCATTTAATTTATAACGTGTTGTTTTCATTTTTTACAGCACTGGGTCGATACCTCTACTGGTGGACTATCAGTCCCCGAGGGTATCATCAGCTCAGTAGTCAGTACTTCAGGTCTTACGTGATTAATTACAAACCTTTCTAAATTTGCCCGTTTATAAATTTTGAAATTATAAAGAAACAAAGGTTTCAACTCCCTCAGGCAAAGTTGGCCTTAGAAGGATTTGGCTATTATTTTATGTCATTTTTGATTACATAGCTCTGCAAATGTTTCGGATTTATACATCCTTGGCTTTCAAATATTCGGCTTTGAGCGTTCCTGAAGAAGGTAAATCCAGAAAAGCGCTTCGGACGCATTTAATTTATTTAAGGAATGACTGTAATATTTTTTCGGTCTATGAAGAAATAACATAAAAAATGTGGTGCACACTGAGTAACCCGCGTAGCGTGTTATTTAAAAGTGTGCACCACATTTTTGAGGTTATTTCGAATAGACAGAAAAAAATATTACAGTCATTCCTTCTAATTTTTAAGGAGTAAATCATGAAAAAACGTTGATGACGTCACGGTCACATGACAAAATTATGTCTATGAGCTGATAGACAAATACTTTCAGCCAATCAGAAGACGTGTTACATCCAAAATTAAATTATAATGTGTTGTTTACATTTTAATATTGTGGCATTGCATATGGTTATGCTTATCTCAGTTTGCTTACAATATCTTTACACTAAATGTGTCGGAGGTGTACTGGTCGATAATTTAGTCTGGGAAAACATGGAAAATATATCAGTTGAAAATTGTATTTTAAGTACTTTTAGAAACTGCATTCTTTATATGCTTGTCCAAGCCAGAATCATGTCATCGGTGGTTAACATTGGTTGCTGTCTGCCATTATTTGTATGGTTTACTTTTTTTAGCTTAAATCGGGCCGCTATTTTTTTCTCTTTTGAACTGATTTACAATTTGTTATCCCTGGACATTTTATAGCTTACTATACGGTATGAGTTTTGCTCATTGTTGAAGCCTGTATAATTATAGGGAACTGCAGTTGTTAACACCTTTTCCTTTTGTTTTTTGAGGATAGTTGTCTCAACCTCGCAATCTTCCACAGCTTCTTATTTTATACTGAGAAAAGAAAAAGAAAATATTTCCAAAATGGGTGGTGCATAACTTCATATCTGTGGCGATAATTGTGCAAAGTTGAAATAATGTTGAAAGAAAGGTGTTGGAGTTTCAGATAACACAAACTAGGAATACACACCCACATTCAATAACAACAAAAGGGTCCAAGGAACCCTTTCGCTCACATTAGACCAAATGGAACATCAAGACTTTATCTCGTTTTTGTTAATTCTCTTTGTATCATTTCAGATATATATTATTTTATTATTCAAGATAACAGTAAAACAAATTAAAATCGGTAAAAAGTCGTATGATAAATCGATTAAAAAAACCGGGAAGATGTTTGTGGGACAATTGGGAAGTTTAAATGTTGGACAAGTGGGAATTGTAATTTATCTGTGTAAGTGTGTATCAGACTGATACTTACAAGTAATTAATCAATGTAACTTATAAAATTTAAAATATACATGGAGAAAACTTGATATTTAGATTTTTTATTTTGTTTCGTGATATTTTGTTATGAACCGCTGTTCAAATAAAGAACAATATTCTACAAAAATAGATATATTAAACTTCATAGATGATGATGATAATGGATGGATGTACAGTGGCAAATTAATATGCATATTCAGTACGAGAACATGTTAGTGTAATATGAATTATAACCCTGCTTTGTTCTAGACCGACACGCTGAGCCGGATTTTTAGCGTGCTAGTTCACAAGGTTAACAGTCCGCAGGAAGACATGTCACCTTACTCGGACACATTATTCTGACTCCAAGCCGACTAGTCTTTGCTCTTACTCCTTAATGCCGCGTGCTTAGCGGAGAAGCAGCAAATACTAATTTCAAAGTCTTTGGTTCGACTCGGCCGTAGTTCGAACCCATGACCTCCCGCACTCGAGGCGAAGACGCTACCACGAGACCATCGAGGCGGTTTTAACTAGTATGTAAACTCTTAGACTGTATCAAATTTATTGAAATACATAATTTTTATCCTCTCAGGGATCCATGATTTTTGAAAAGGGGGTGGGGCGTCATTCACCCACGACCTCCCGCACTAGAGGCGAACACGCCACCACGAAACCACCGAGGCGGTTTAACTTCACAGAAGATACACTCCAATATAAATAAGAAGATCTGGTATGAGTGTCAATGAGACAACTCTCCTTCCAAGTCACAATGTATAAAAAAATTAACAATCATAGGTCAAAGTACGGCCTTCAGCACGGAGCCTTGGCTCACACCGAACAGCAAGCTATAAAGGGCCCCAAAATGACTAGTGTAAAACAATTCAAACAGGAAAAACTAACGGTCTAATCTATATAAAAAACGAGAAACAATAACATGAGTTGTAAATTGAACAAATATATAATTGAAAAATTTAGAAGTATCAAGGATAAAAAAACAGACAATTATTATAAAAGAGAAATACATAGATATAAGAAATACTTCAAATTTTACAAAAATTTTGCGGATTTTGTTCTCAAATTGAATTTAGAATTCAAGCGACAAAAAAGGGAAATTTTATAATATATTTGATAACATTTATAAACATATCCTTGAATTAGAAAATCATTAACATAAAATCGAAATAATGTGCAGCTATGGCGATTTTAAAGATACCTGGTCTATCATTAACAATATAAAAATCAATTATCACCCCCCCCACCCCCGGTTGGGTTAAACAAAACCAAAGACTGGAAAGTCGGTATTTGCTGCTTCTCCGCTAACCATCCGGCATTTTGGAGTAAGATCAAAGACTGGTCAGCCCAGAATCAGAACAATGTGTCTGGGTAGCGTGACATGTTTTCCAGTGAACTTATCTTATGACCTAGCACGTTAAGAATCCGGCTCAGTAGTTCAAAACATGATTCATACTAACCTAACATCAACATGTTCTCGTCCTTAATATGCAATTTAACCTGCCACTGGACGTTAAACAGCCATCTGTTCCTCTGTTTTCAATAAAATTCAGAGCATACTGATGACAATATATATATACAAGGCCACATATACATCTTCTTCCTAATTGAGAATGTAGGCTGAGGCCTTGTCCTCTAATTATTCAAATCACGTTAATTCTAATTTTAAGGTTACAAAATAGCGGCTGCAATCCTTTTGCGCCGATTGTTATTTTTGAGATACATTGTATGTCATTTCCGCAAAATTTGATTTTTTAAAGGTATCAATTGCGCCAGAATTCTGAATTCATTTACACCAAATTATCTTTAAATTATATAAAAATAAGGAAATGTGTCAAATCTAATTAAAATATAGAACTCTGATTTCGTAATCTCCATATATCTTATGGAGATTACGAAATCGGAGTTCTATATTTTAATTAGATTGGAGATGTGGTATGATTGCCAAATAAGACTATTTATCTTACCTCCTATAGATTTCTGGGGATATGATTGGTTAAAGGACTACACGTGGTGACTACATATATTTGATATAGGGTGTCCTAAAAATATGGAGTTAGTTACCATATGGGGTTAGTAAGGAGTTACTTCCCTGTCAAAACAAAAAAGAAATCTGAAAGGTTTCAACAGACGAAAAAAATGATAATGAACGATTGAAATAAATTCATAAAACAAATTTAAAGCTAACAAGTTGTTATTGTTGGCATTTGTTTTTTTGTATAGACAAATGGAAGTAAGTTCTTAATACTAAGTAATGAAGACTTAATCACTTTGATAGGCCGCTAGTCTGAAAACCACATGTGAAGATAGTCGGTAAGATAAATTCGTTACACGGTGTGCTAGTGACCTGATACGATATATATGGGGTCAGTAAATTCCATATGGGGATTCGAGCTTTGCTCTCACCCCATATGGAACTTACTGACCCCATATATATATCGTATTAGGTCACTAACACACCATGTAACTAATAATATATCTTTATTCTTATAAACCAAGATCCATGGTACAGAGATATTATAAACATTAATAATATAACAAATAGTCAGATTTAATACGATTGTATGATCTACAATGTCTCGTGAATTACAAAGTTTACAAAAACAGTTACTGGTCTCCTTTCCTCGGTTCTAATGACTCTTTAATAAAAGAAACGACTGCTTTTTTATCATTAGGTGTTGATGGATTTAGTTTAATCGCGAGTTTATCGGTTAAGTTAACTTAAAGTCTGTATAATATTTTTCGATATAATATTTTAAAAGTTTTCTCTATTATTTTTTTATATTAATTTTACAGTCAAAGAAAAATGGAATTCATCATCTAAGATATTACAAATTTTACATTTTCTTTCATTTCTTGGTATTTTTGTATATCGTCCAGTTTCTATTAAAAGACAATGATCGCTTATTCTAAATTTGGTTAACATTTTTTCTTGTTTCTTTGTTTCGGTGGAATAGGTAGTGTTCCATTTGGTCATTTATATTAGATTTAAGAAATTTATATAGATATATTTTATTATTTTCATTCAGGTTGTTTATTTTATGATTAGTAAGAGTTTGATAATATTTCATAGAACATTTTTTAAGTGTGTTTTAAATTTTTAGTCTGTTCTAAAGTTTAAGTTTCTTCAATAAGTTTGATGTCAATATTTATTTCTTGTGACACATTTTTTTTGCAAAAGTATACCAAAAGTATGTTCCTTCAGTATCTAAATTTTTAGTTAGGTTAAATGCTTCATTAAGAAGTGGGTTTAGATTTTCATTATTTAATCTAGATAGGTACATCATGGTTTGGGTTTTTATAAAAGTTTCTAATGGTAGAAGTCCTAGTTCCTTTCTTACAGCTAGATTTGTTGAGCTTCTTTTTGTTCCCAGTGCTTGTTTAGAAAAATGCAGCTGTTTTTTTTCTAAAATAGTTTTATCAATAAAATGAATGACGTCTAGGGTTAAGTTATTTTTGTTAGCTGGCTTTTGGTGATTCTGACAAGATTGCGTGCCAATTTTATTTAAATTGGTCTATAACACTAACTTTAACATTATGATATAACCATATATTACTGTCAAAGTACATTCTACACACATGATTGATTGACTGATTAATTGGTGTTTAACGCCACTTTCAACACTATTGTGCTTTTTCGTGGCGGTCAGATTTTATTGATGGAGGAAGCCGGAGTGCCCGGAGAGAACCACCGACCTTCGGTAGGAAAACTGACAATCGTAATCAATTAAGACTGGAGTCGAGTGCACCTGCCATGTGCGAGATTCTCTACACATATGACAATTCACAACTATCTACAAATGGATTTAATTATTATTTCTCCACCAGAGACAAAAAATGACGTAGAAGTTATCAACTATAGTTCACGCTTCGGCCTTCAACATTGATCGAAAACCCTACCGCATAGTAAGCTATAAAAGGTCCAGAAATGACAAATGCACATGTGTCAATAAGCCCATGTTTGCCTGTTACATATAATCAGTGTCAATACAATAAAATATGGAAGATACAGAACAATTATTAAATGAAAAAGAGTGAAGAAATCAGATGACATTGAACACACAGAATGTATTGCTACCGTATAATCACATCTACACGGGACTAATGCACGGGAGAAAGAGTAAAAAGTAAGATAACAAAAATACCGAACTCCAAGGAAAATTCAAATCGGAAATTCCCTTATCAAATGACAAAATCAAAAGCTCAAACACATCAAACGAATGGAAAACAAATGTCATATTCCTGACTTGGCACAGGCATTTCCCTATGTAGAAAATGGTGGATTAAACCTGGTTTTATAGCTAGCTAAACCTCTCACTTGTATGACTGTCGCATAAAATTCCATTATATTGAAAACAATGTGTGAACAAACAAACAGACATGGAGATTCCGTATATCGTCAAGTTATCGGAATTCCAATGGGCACTAACTGCGCACCACTTATTGCGGACCTGTTTCTGTATTGTTATGAGTTACAATTTATGACTAAAATCAGCAAAAACCCTTCGAAACAACATCTAATACAAAAATTTAACAACACTTTTAGATATTTGGATGATATATTGGCTCTCAATAGTGACGACTTCAGTATGTACACTAAAGAGATTTATCTTGCTGAACTAACTTTAAATAAAGCTAATACTAACAATGAACACTGCCCTTTCCTGGATCTTGATAACTATATCTTTAACGGGAAGCTTAATACCAAAATTTACGATAAAAGAGATGATTTTTCATTTCCTATTGTTAATTATCCATTTTAGATGGTGACGTTCCCTTGTCACCATCTTATGGTGTTTATATATCTCAACTTGTTCGATTCGCTCGTGTATGTTACAACATTTTTGATTTTAACGAAAGAAATCTCTGTATTACTCAAAAATTATTACACCAGGGTTTTCGATATCACAAACTAGTCAAAACATTTACTAAATTTTATCATCGGTACATTGTCAATGACATCATTCGTAAATATAAATCAACATGCAGACATCTTATACGTTCAGGTATTTCACATCCAATCTTTTTGGTAATATTCTATACAAAGCACAAAAATGTCGTCATTCACCTCAAAAGCTAACCAAACCTTTAAACAGATTTATTCAGAGAGGATATAGTTACGATACTGTTGTCAGGTCATTAAAGATGGCATATTTTGAATTAATATTGCTTCACTCATAGGGTCTTTGCATCGGAAATAAACACATTTATTCTAAAACCAGTTGTTGGCATGATACGGGTTATTTTCTTCTCATATATTTTATGATGGTATGATACTAAATCCCTAACGGGAGGGATTGTGCTTGATTTTCATATGATGAAGACATAATCTTTCGATCAGTTTAATTGATGTCTGGAGCTGGCATGTCAGTAACTGCTAGTAGTCCTTTGTTAATTTATGTATCATTGTCATTTTGCTTAGTTTCTTCTGTTACCTATTCTGACATCGGACTCGGACTTCTTTTAAACTGAGTTTTACTGTGCGTATTGATGTGTGTTTGTTTTATTCTACATTGACTAGAGGTATAGGGGAGGGTTGAGATCTCACTAAACATGTTTAATCCCGCCGCATTTTTGCGCCTGTCCCAAGTCAGGAGCCTCTGGCCTTTGTTAGTCTTGTATGTTTTTTTAATTTTATTTCATTTGCATGTTTCGGAGTTTAGTGTGACGTCCATTTTCACTGAACTAGGACACATTTGTGTTTAGAATCCAGCTGAAGCCAGCTTCCGGGTGCGGGATTTTCTCGCTGTGTTGAAGACCCATTGGTGGCATTGGGCTGCTTTCTGCTCTTTGGTCGGGTTGTTGTCTCTTTGACACATTCCCCATTTCCATTCTCAATTTTATAATAGGTAAAAATGTCAAAAAATAGGGGTACAGCAGTCAACATTGTGTTATAATCTTAATCACTATAAAAACAAACAAATACGTCAACAAAGAAATACAAAATGGCATATAGACAAAACACATAAGCAAAAATGAAAGACAAGAATACAAAAAATTACCACAGCACAACAACACATTGGCGGGATGCATAAGTAAAGCAAAGTCAATGTACTAAATGGTATCCGAGAGACCATCAAAGGTCATGTTCTTGGTGTCGTTCAATTTTGATTAATAGGACGTCTTCCAACAGTTGTAAACCATAAAACACTACCTTAAATTACGCAGTACAAAACCAAAAACCGTAAGAAGCAGACATGATTGAGTAAAAATTAATATATAGTGGTTGAAAAAAGCTACAAATATCAGCCTTCAAGCAAGTGTAATCTGTCGGTCCTTAAGGTGGGGTGAGACTTATTGGTTTAATAAAAATAAGATTTTATATAAGAAAAGATGCAATTGTATAATATCATTTTTGGCGCAAATGATATTAGGTATTTTGAACACTAGTGGCACCAATGAGTTGTGGAGAAAATTGACCGGCCACATTTGTAGCGCAAGCGAATTCCTCTTAAAATAGCTTATATGCTTTATAAATATGTAACATTGAACTCTAATATTTAACAAAAAGTGGGACAATCGGGAATAAACCGATTTATTTGTATAGATCTCTTTTAATGCTGATCATTTCTGACGTATAAAAAGTATTGGACCAAGATTTATATCTTATTTTATTTTCAAGATTAAAGTTTTATGAAAAAAAAACACCCACACACAAAAATTGGATAAAAAACAAATAAAGGCCATTATTCCATCAGAAGTCAATTTGCGATTTCAATTAATTAACTTATTTGTCGATCTTGTTATGCTGTTTAAAGGCTCTGTCTATCTTCTATATATTTTCAAGAAAACAGCTCTAAAATTGGTCAAAATAGTCAATTTAGGACAATAACTCCTTTATAACTCATTCAGTCAATGATTGAAGATTTTATGTTGCTAATCATTTTGTTATTGGGAATTTTTGTTCATTACATGTAATTATAGTTTGGAAGATCTATAAGGTAAAAACACAACACAAATGCTAAAAATCTTGAATTTAGGACAATTACTCTAATAAGGGATATATCTGTTACAGTGAATTTGAAAAATCAGGGATTTTGTAAAATCACTGATATTTCAGGGATATTGTATAATCATGCACTGAACTGATTAGTGATTTTATAAAGTCCCTGATGTTGACTAAGAATTTTCCAAAATCACCGAAATAATTACGATCTTTTTAACAGATACCCTAATTAAATTTCAGGGAATTTGTAAAAAAAAAATAATTCTTTTAAAAAAAGCCTACGTACAGCAGTTACACTCAATAAGTTCGGGATTAAGTTAGCCTTTTATATGAATACTAGTTAAGTTAGTGAATGCTAATTCGTGTTCTACTTGTAAAAAAATTGTACATGCTTGATGTGGAAAATTGGTCATTACAGAAGAGTTTCCGTCAAAAGTAATGATACGGAAACGTTCATTGAAAACGAACGTGCAAACGCTTCTCAATCAATGGAAAACCAGCCAATCGTATGTTGTGTCAGTCCAATAGAGTTTAGGAGAAGTAGACATTGGATGTTTTGTTATTCCTATTCCAGTTGTGGGGGCCTCGGTGGCCAAGTTGTCTAAGTAGTTCTACTACTGTTATCACTAGCCAGTCAACACTGAGGTTGTGAGTTCGAATCCCGCTCGTACAGGTGCACTCGACTCCAATCTTAATTGACTAGGATTGTCAGTTTTCCTATCGAAGGTCGGTGGTTTTCTCCGGGCACTCCGGCTTCCTCCACCAATAAAAACTGGACGCCACGAAATAGCCCAAATGTGGTGCTTAAAACTGGCGTTAAAACACCAACAATCAATCAATCCTATTCCACTTGTTGATCGTGGAAAGGGTGACACAAGAAATATAATGACAATTGTCCACAGAAAGTCAGAGAAAGATTATCTTCTTGCTACCAAACATGGCATTTTGTTAGGGTCATACACAAGAAACCAGTTTGAGCCCACTAACTCCCTATTTTAAAAATAAGTAAAATGTTGTCTTAATTTCAGTTCAAATGCCTTTTATTCATAATCACTGTACAATAGTTTTAGCAGGTAATGTTTATTAAAAAAATATATTTCATAATCATTTGTCTATTTATATTAAGAAAAAAACATTTCTAATATCAAGTTTAAACTTGTTATCTGGAATTTTACAAAATTCCTAGCAATATTTTCAGTGATTTTATAAAATCCTAACAATTTCAGGGATTTTACAAAATCTCTTATTTTACCAATTCACTGTATTTCACACATATTGACTTATCGGATGCCCTTGGTTTGCTGATCATTGTATTGAGACAACAGTTTCTGCCAATCTATTATAGTTTTTAAAATAAAAGGAAGATGTATTTAATAAGTTTAAGTCAAACTGGTGTAAAAGAGTTGCTGCATATGCAGAGGGGAGTAAATTGAGGACTTACAAATTGTTTAAAAATAATAATTGTACTGAAAATTATTTGAAAAATATTCTGTCAATCAAAAACAGAAGTGCTTTTGCAAGATTTAGATGTGGGGTAGCTCCACTAAAAATAGAAATAGGAAGGTATGAAAGAAAAGAAGTCCACGAAAGGACATGTTTTAACTGTAGCTCTACTATTGAAGATAAACATCATGTCATTTTAAAATGCCCATTATATGTAAATTTAAGACAAATCATGATACATGAAGCTATACATTTTAATGAACAATTTAACCTATTATAAGATAGCGAAAAAATTATATTTTTATCTAATAACGACAATGATGCTGCTATAGTTGCCACTGAAACCAGCAACAATATTTTATTGAGAAGAAACAGTATTTTATTTCACTAGTTCTTAAAGAAACAAATGTTTCATTTTCATTTAGTATTGATGGACACTGTAAATTTTAAATGTAAATGTGTAAAAATATGTTTATATGTATATATTGTGTCTTAAAAGTCTCTCATAAATCTTTTTAAGATTGGTGCATACAATGCAAATGTTTTAATGTTTTATGTTTATTTCTGTGAATCTCATTTTATTTTTGTATGTGGTGAGACTATAATAAAATATTGAATCTGAAAATATTGAATGTATAAACTTTACTTAAATCTATAATTGAGTCTGAAAATAAAAACCAACAGTGTTAGAATTAGATTTTTAAGCTGACAAATTTTTGTCCCTCAACGGGCTTTTAATACCTTTGATCAGAGACATATAATACATTATATGTCTCTGCTTTGATATGCCACAGCACCAATCGCAATATACATGTATGTATATATATTTTGGACATCTTATTATTAACGTTCAACTTGAGTCATTTCTCCAATGTTGAACTATGCTAGATTATAATTCTTCGCTTATTTGGCAAATTCACATTCTGCTTAGATATTTTCAATCATTTAGGTTTTGAGGAATACCATAAAAAATATCATATTTGTCTCAGTTTCTGATGGTCACAGGTACATGAGGGTATTCCATTAAGAAAATACAATATACAAGATTGTCGGGTAAATGTGGATTGCGGATTAAGAAGTTAGATGTCAAACTTGAATTAACAAACTGAGGCGAATTTAACACGGATATATATTTTCTCTTCAACAATATTTTTATTCTCTGTTCTATTTTTTTCATTTAAACTAAGCTAAATACGTTTTGTGGCAAATTAAATAAAATAAACATTATATGTATTTGAAGGCATTTTGTAAATAAAAAAGTATAAGATCAGGCAAATATATCACGTTTTCCTTAAGAATGATTTTAATATATGAACTTTTTTACTTGAAATTGTGTTTACGGGTTTAAAATACAGTTTTTTTTATTTTCTGATAAGATAGTTAAATATATGGTATTATCAGAACAATTCTTTATTTCATTTAAACACTTTCTCGGATTTACTTTTCATCGTGTTCATGATTGCAATCCGGAACACCGTTTTTAATGTATGTCTAAAAGATTAATTCCGAAAAAATAATTTACAATAGTACTTTGTTAACCTTCTAGGATTATTAAAAAATGACGGATTTTTTGTTTACCATGGGGTATTTTTTGTAAAGTTACTCAGGATATTTTTGTCCTTTGCGAATCCATAGGACAAATTTGACTCGAATAGATATATTTTGTCTCCTAGAAAAAAAAACGGTAGTTCATATCCGATAGATTTTTTTTTCATTTTTATCGGATATAATAGTTATTTTGAGAAATACAAATAATTCATTGAAGTTTCGTATGCATCTATCAAGATCCAGCAATTTTGTCTAGTAATACGTACGATATGCAACTTAATCACCAATGAATGAGATGGAGTACATTTTTTGCTTGTTCGTGTACATATATAACTTTGGCTTTTAAATCATTCCAATTCCTTTTCATCCGAGCTTTCATTGTTGGGGAATAATACAGAATACATGATTCATCCATCAAATATACATGTAGTAGTTTACTTTTGACTCTCAAATTGGTTCAACATAATAAAAGGTGAACCGTTATGTCTTGTCTGTATCCTTACCTAAGGATTGATTTGGTTTTATAACTCAAAACGGTATTATTTGTTTTGTATGAGCATTCAATGATTCTTTCTTGAATTCTTGATTTCATAATGCGAATAAATTCAGAAATGTGGAGTGAATTCGGAACATTTTACTTTGGTTAGTCATAAAATGTATGTTTCAGAAATTTACACGTCAAATTTCGGTTTTGACGCCCGGAGACACTGTCGTTTACAGTAAAAGACGAAAATCTACACATGTACGTCCTTATAAAAAGGAAGATGTGGTATGATTGCCAATGTTCATAATTATATCATAATTAATGTTCTCCCCCTAATAATGAATCTATAATAGATGCCACTGGACGTTAAACGATCAACTATTAATTGATCCATCTCATCCTTTTAGTTTTGTGATAATTTGCATATCAAATACATGAAACAACTGCAGATTTACACTTTAGTTAGGAGGCCGCAATTATTGCACACATAAAACACTAATTCACATCCCTGCGTCTTGATCCCCTCACAAAACAACACTTTATAAATTTCATGCATCCGTAATGCTTTTCTGGATTTATTTTCACTAGGAACGCTCATTGCTAAATATTTGAAAGCCAAATAATATATAAAAAAGATAGGACTGAAGAGCTATATGACCAATAAAGGACCTACACATTCGCAACATTCTTTATATATGTGTGTCTGTCCAAAGTCAAAAGCACGTAGTTCATTGGTTGCCGTAACTTTAATTCTGTTATATATTTGGGTTTTTTTTTTGGCAAAATTTCTTTGGTATAAATAAGGCATTTAGTTAACTCAATATAATTTTTTCATATTTTTTCTCATATGGGGCGGGGCCTTTTATAACCGACTTTACGGTTTCCGTATTGTTTCATTATTGAAGGTCGTACGGCCTATATATATATATATATATAAATAACTGCTAACATCCTTTTGATTTGAACTTTCTTGAATAGTTGTCTCACTAGCAATTATACCACATCTTCTTATTTTTACATAAGAGCTAAATCCATCAAAGGCCAACTTAGTCTGTGGTAGCTGAAACCTACGTTTCTTAAAAAAAATTCTAAATTTATATACTGACAATTTAAGAAATGTTTGTCATATATATCTGTTCGTGACATACGTATCAAAATATTTCAGCTATGAAAATTTGTAAACCCTTAAATAAACCGTATTCCCCTCGGTCAATAACCGCGGGAATTAAAATTATTACTTTAGTACAATAAAAACCGTTATCAGAAAATCGGTATAAAAGTGTTTGCAATTATTGAAATCAAGTAAAAAGAAGTGGATATATACACTGTGTGTATGACTCGGACGTGCAATGGGGACCATGAAGTTTGATGATCACGCTGAAGTGCGACGGTCTGCATCGAAGTGCGGTGAGCCGTTCGATGGTGTGGTATGTATGGTCTATATGACGCGTGATAGCTAGATTAAAATCTACAGATGTGCAATTATTATGAGCAGTATATTTGTTTCAAAGTCAGTATATAAATTTGCATTTACTAGTGTTTTTGTCTATGGATGTATTAGTTACAGTTGCATACTAATTGAGAGATCGTCCTCTTTGATTTTCTGCATGTGGAAATTATTCTTGCTTTAACATGTATCTTTACTTTGTTCCTCTCATGAGATCCTCATTTACCGTTATATTATAATAAGAAGAGTCTATGGACCCGTATGTACTTAGGGAATGCCACGCTCCATCGTACGTAAAAAAACTTTCGTATATTTTACGTTTCAGAGTCCTACATGTATATAGATTTTAACTCAGAAATCAGAAAGTTGATACCAGCGCGGGTTATGCTTAAACCTCTTATTCTAGATGTCAGGTATAACCTACTTGTGTTTATGTTGGATTGCTGTCTGATTGGCGCATACCCGCCATTTTATATATAAATATAATTAAATTTGGTGTTAAGGGATGCATCCAGTTGCACCTTTTCATTTAAAATAAATTTCCGTGATGTAACCTCAAAAGATAAGTTACTTCAATAAATTATTTTTTTTAGGGAAAACGAAACCTCTTCTCGCATGTCTCACTTTGGGTAATTGTTAACCTTGTTCTCTTCGACAAAATACGACCTTAAATTTCAATTTTGATATAAATATAAAAAAGCCACAATTTGGTTCCTAAATGGATATTTTTCAAAACCCCTATTAAAAGCTAGATAAAGCCTATCTCTTGATATAGGCCCGTAAATTCAGCACGTTTTAGAGATTTAGATTTAGAGATGGTTTTTGCCTTGTTCGAAACTAAAACATGACCAAACATAACTAAATAAACTAAAAATATGATAAACAAATTTGTGCGGTTATGCAGTTGTAAACTTGAATTCTACTGGCTGCCTTGCCATCTGCTAAATAACCATGTTCGTCGTACACAACTCAATCAAATTGCCCCAAAAAAGAAAACTTCTTACAAAACATGTGCCTGTAGCCAACCAGCAGTCGCGTTGTAATATGTTGACCTTTAATCATGTGTGCTCAACCTGTTGACCTTAAATCATGAGTGCTATAAAAAGAACAAAGTAAGGAACACGCTGTCTTGTGATAACCTTAGTGTATTGCCCTACATAAGGCAAGTTGACCTGTTAACCGGTCGGCGAATGGAAAATTCCACTGGTTGACATCTATACATGCATGACGCAATCCAGGGCTTTATCGATCTAGAGCAATTCAAATAAAATATATTTATTATACTTCTCTGTAATATATCATACAAAATTAAAAGTGATAACAGATGTAAAAAAATGTTTTTCGTCCAGAAAACCCTTAAAATTCTAAATAAAAACAATATAAGATGGAATGAAATAAAGTGAAATGCTCCCAAGCACATTAAACCAAACTGTAAATAAAAATATGTTCTAAAACAATCAAATCTGTTCTTCTTCTAAAAATTAAGTCTCATTTTCAAACGTTTTTGTTCGATTTCTTCATCACTTGTATCGACAAATCGTCTTTTACCAGGCTCCATATTTAGTTGGCGTAAAAACACATCAACTATGCGCTACATGGAAAATCAATAGATCATCAGGTTACACGATCAGTGGGCGGAGCATACACATTAAGAGTGAGGGCCAAACACGCGGTCAGTGGGCGGAGTAAACATGTTAATTTTGCGAAGTGAACTCTAGGACATTTGTGTTTTAACGTTTCATTAATTTTATACTCAATACGGTTAGCATAACCGCACAAAAATGTTATCATGCTTTGACCCAACTAGCATGATTATTTAGACAGTGTAGAAAATTGTTGAACGGTTCGGGCTTTCGCCCTCACCGTTCAACAATTTTCGACACTGTCTAAATAATCATGTTAGTTGGGTCAAAGCATGATAACTTATAGTATTCTTGTTGGCAGATCAAAATACATTTAACAAGCCAGTGCATTGATACAGATTACATTCTACTGAATTTACCATATCGACAATTTTACATTCGTTACTATTACGTAATATATATATAAGACCTGTGTCCAGGTGAGAAATAACAACATGTGGTATGTATACTAAAATGTTTATCGCCTTCCATTATACATGAGGGTGTGGATGGGGGTTTACAGATTAGAAAATAATTGACAAAAAAATAAAGAATAGAGAAAATAACCAAACAAATATAGAAAAGAGAATGATGAGGTACTAGAATATAATTAATAAAGAATGATGGGCAAAAAGTATAACGAATAGAAAAAAATGGCCTAAAAATAATAGAATACAGAATTAATAAATCCCCAACCAGACCCTCATAATCTGACGATGTCATTTAGCTTTAGGGCAATTATGGGCATACGATACAGTTTTAAACCCACAGTCATTTTTTATACGAAAGTATGCATACAAGCTATTTTTTACAAAATCAATTCGAATATGTAATAAAAAATATATCTTCATGTGCTAAATTTAAAGATAAATGGGTTTGAACTTTTTGACATATCTTAAAATATCGGTTTCTTGGACATTTCTGCCTATGAACAGACATCCTTAACTTTTTTGTTTCAAAAGATAAACATATGCGGATTTCGGTAAAGAGATTAGGAATACCTCGTTACAAAATTAGGCTCTACATTTGTGTAACAATTCTTTGTTAATAATTCATTTTTGTTAAAAGAAATTGATTTTTGAAAAAAAACGGCATTTTTGTTGTATATTTATCTAGTTTAAAAAAAAATCGGTGAATTCTTCGTAAAAGTTGGAACGAATAATCTTCATACAGTATCAAGCCAAATGTCATTTTAAAAAAGAGGGGTCCATGTGCTCGTTTTTAAGCTAATATTAATGGTTAGATCTAACCCGAATAATTCAGTCGTTATATTCCACTGCTCTACGATGGCTCTCGCGAGTGGGAGAGTCGATTACGGGGAGGGACTGAATTATTCGGGTTAGGTTAGATCAATCGAAAAAAAATGCCTCTTTTCCCGATATTTCACAGTTTGACGTCGCAAAAAACAACATTTTACGTTAGCAATTTTAATGTGTCTATAAAAAGGGTTTATTCTGGCTATTCCTACATTTTAAATTTTAAAGGTAATATAGTAAACTTTTATGTTGGAGTTCCCAAAATTTTTATGTCAACAATGGGATTATGTAGGATTATGTTGTAACAACACTAAACTAATGAACCAAGGTAAATCCAGGTAAATCTTGTGGAAAATAAAGAAAAAGAATAGTTTCTGTTACAATATTTTATTTAATAATTTCATAGCACATTTTGTGTAAATAATATTCAAAAGTACAATATTAATTTATAGGCACAAGGTTATTCACAAGCAATTGAAATTATTTAGGTGAAAATATTAATATATACAAGTAAATAATATCCATTGAAATATAAAAATATTAAAATTGTAGTAATTATTCTTTGAAACAAAGCAATAAATTTTGAGTTACACAAAATATTCATTGAAACAAAGCACCGAAACGTACACTATATTGACAATAAAACAGAGCACTAACACAGTAATACATTGCACTAAATTTAACACACAAGAGAATACAAAGTCTTAATCAATGTGCAGGAGATGAGAAGAAGCATCTCCATACTAGACTGGCGTAAGTTCAACATTCTGTAACCTTGTTTTCAGTGTTTGAATATAAAAATAAGAAGATGTGGTATGATTGCAAATGAGACAACTCTCCACAAGAGACCATATGACACAGAAATTAACAACTATAGGTCGACGTACGGCCTTCAACAATGAGCAAAGCCCACACGGCATAGTCAGCTATAAAAGGCCTCGAAATGACAAATGTAAAACAATTCAAACGAGAAAACTAACAGCCTAATTTATGTACAAAATAATGAACAAAAACAAATATGTTACACAGCAACAAACGACAACCACTGAACTACAGGCTCCTGACTTGGGACAGGCGCCAACCCTCCCCTAAACTGGGACAGTGGTGTAACAGTACAACATAAGAACAAACTATCAAAATCAGTTGAAAAAGGCTTAACTCATCAGATGGATACAAATAGAAATACATCTTACAAAAACACAAAGTGGACTTGGACGGGTACTTATATATCCCCACAACAAAATGACACTAAGTACAGATCTGAGAGTACTCGCAGTTACTGACAGCTAGTTCAAAGCCAATAACAACCAATAAAACAAAATCATACATCTAAGACTAAAATATCAATCAGTACACATCCAAGCATCCAATGGATTTAGAGTACAGATGTCATAAAGTGTGTCATCTATTTCTCTGTATTTTCTCTTTCTTGGAACACATTTCCCACCGGCTCTGTATTGGAAAAGTGTGGGAGCATGGAAGGCTTCTTCTTGTCTCAACAACTTGATCATGCTGAAGATGTTTGGGTGAGGTGCATTGACTTACTTTTTCAGTTTACTATGCCAACCTTCTAAATGTTTTGTTGTTCAAGGACCTTCTGTTTTTGTTTTAAAAAATCAAAATTTATTCAAATAATGAAATTAATTAAATCTTTGAAGCTAAAGTTGAAAGTGTAGGTTACTATTAAATGCTTTAACTACCTTTTCTTTTATATAGTTTTTTTTACCAGACAACTGAATGCTTTTACTGCCTTTTCTTTGAAATAATTTTATTTTCAAGAAATGCCATGTTAGAAACACTTAATTATAAGACTTGATACATGTTTTCAAACAAACAAAAAAGACAGTCATTTTTTTACATAAATTTTATATATAAATAATTATCTTTATTTAATTTCCACAGGTAAAGTTACCTGTGACCTAATAAGACACTAATGACTAAAATAACATATTTTGCAATAACCACATCTATTGTTCTTCCCATAATCTCCTATGTAGGAATAGACAGAATAGTAAAATACAAAATGTAGGAATAGCCAAAAGACACCATAAAAAGAACAAATTCTACAATTATATATATAAAATTCTGCCAAAAATTATTATATAGGTAAACATTATTAAGGTCATCCGAAAAAGTGATGAGAATAATAACATACTTATTCAATTTCATGCAATTAGGTTTTAATGGTAAAAGTTTTAGAAGAGAGAGTTTAATGTCTGACTATTTAGATTAATTCTGCGAATTGTTTCTGTCTGCAAAAACATCATAGAGAGAGATAAAGAGAATGATTATTATTTAAAAAAAAAAAAGACTACATGTAATAGAAATAAAACGACTAATTATTATACACTTTAAATTTTGATTCTCGAAAATTCGTCCGCAGACAATTTTGATATTGAATTTGTCATTGTTCTATATAGTTCCGTTTTAATGATATGCAATTATTTAGGGACCGTCAGGATCGGTTTTACCTTTCCAATATTAAAAGCGCATGTCTTTATTCGTTGATACTTAAAGACTTCGATGACAACATCTGCGCGTGTCAACTAATTAGATTAGTAATTATACAAATATATTAAAAAAGTCAATAGTTATTGGATTTTTTTTCTTTTTTTTTATCAAATACGGTAATGACACTATGTAGCATGAAATCATATATGATAAGTAATAATACACAATGACATGACATGATAAAATTTAGATTATACAAATCCTTGTTCAGATCCAGGGAAACATATGTCCAAATCATTAAGTATACACAACATTCTGAAATAATATTAATATTATCACTGTCTATTATTATGTTATTGTTCTTCCCTCTCCGGGATTGATGTTTGCGTAATATCCAGTGGCAAATATTTCATACATTTCTGAACGAAAACAAATGATCAAAAATTAGTTAAGGTTACAAATTAAGGCAGAATCCAAAAAAAAGGGGGCGTCTGGGGGTTGAAACCTCTTTTATGACGATCAATGCTTTTGAATGGGGACATATGGTTGGAACCACCACTGTTATCCTGGGTTGAGAACCCTCTTTTTAAAAATGCTGGATCCGCCACTCTTTAAAATGTAATAATTTATAAATAATTTTTTTATCTTATTTAATATCAAGTTGAATTATAAAAATCGACGAGTTTTATAATTTGACAACACCCATTGATATTGGAAATACACTAAAAGATATACGACAATTAATTTATTTACGACATTGAATGTTTAGTAAAATTGCCGACCAATCAACACTTAAAGCGCGATATCCAAAATTTGTATACCCTTATACATTTTAATTATCATATATCAATTTTAAATGCCATTCTAAATAAAACTATGATGGCTTTACGAATAGTGTGTTAAGTGCTTATCGTTCATTCGTCAAGGAATCATTCACCTGCGTGTATCGTGCGTTCATCATTCATCATTCACCGTGCGTGTATCGTGCGTTCATCATTCATATCACTAATAATTCCTAATCACAAACTAATACATGTAAACTAAGCAAAAGTTTCAAAGTCAATAGAACATAACTGAGGGGGCGGGGCAAAATAATCTCCATGGAAACGAGATGTGCCAATGCTTATACAATTGCATACCATTTATCACTGACCTTCCGTAAATGGTTCCCCTTAAACTGACATAATCACAAACGAATACATTGCTGACGCCGCCGCCGTCGGAAACAGCACGCCTAAGTCTCGACAGATATTTCGAAGAACGACAGTGGCAGTAAATTAATTTAACCCATAGCTATCTATGGTATAATTTTCACCATTATACCATGGTTTTGTTGTATATGGTCTTCAGAAAGAAAAAGAAAGATAAAAAGACATGGCCGCCTGAATTGTTTGACATTGGAACAACAGAGTCAGTGCGGGGCCACTAAGCTAAACTTCCCGCTTTGCACCAGCCGATATAAATGAATGCCTAGGGTGGGAATCGAACCCACGTAAATTATACCCTAGTTTTTTATTGAAACCCCTCGGCAACCTCACTCGACCTCGTCTCGTGAGGTTATTGCCGGGGGTTTCAACAAAAGCTATGGTATAATTTATGAAACACCGCAAAACTATCCAAAAGATATGAAATATCTGTAACTTAACTTATATAACGTTTTCTTCTCTGAGCTAGTTTGAATAAGACTGAATTAACTTTGTTGACTATAAAGGGCGATCTGGATGAGGTCCTTCATTTCTGTGTTCTTTACTTTTTATATGTTATTTTTCTCTATTCTTTATTTTTTTTGTGTCCATTTTTCTGTAGATTATGCCCATTATTCTCAATTCTGTTAACCGCATCCAGACCCTCATAAAGTTTATTTGATTTTCATTCTCTACAATACACACAATTCTGTAGTTTTTTTTCAGTTTCACTTATCTTCCCATGTATAACGTGTATCGTGCATGAATAGATCACACACTAGGTAGTTCTATAATATAAGACTTCGTAGGTCCATTTCGTTTGCTTTCAACGTTTTATATCGGATATTTAGAAGAAAAAATATACGATAAAAAACGTTGAAAGCAAACGATATGGACCTACGAAGTCTTATATTATAGGTTGATTGATTGTTGGTTGCTTAACGTCCAGTGGCAAATATTTAATGCATATTCAGGACGAGAACAAATTAACAATGAATACAATATGTAGGTCCTGTAATAGAGGCCGCCCGGGATGAAAGTCGGGGAAATTTGGTCTGCCACGGGCAAATGAGGGTATATTGGAAAGGGACAGAAATTTAACCTTGCAACAGTCCATCTACAGAGCCCTGAAAGAGTTGTTGCAAGGGTTCTTAACGGGCAAAGAGCGTGGACTAATCACAAAGGTTAATAAAGAAATTTCGGCAACATGGTTAATCGGAGTGTAAACCAAGGGAAAAAAATTCTAACGTACCAATCCCATTCAAGTATTTGTAGATATGTTAACTATGTAAAAATAACATAACAATTAAACACTTTTGTGAATAGGAAGGACACTGACTTCAATGACAAAGTAAAATTTATTTCCGAAAGGATGTCCGATTATAAATTTCTTCCTTTATTGTTTTAAGATTTCATTTGATGAGAATGACGTCAAATTGATCTTCCGTCGATTGATATATAAATTATTTATTTGACAGGAACGAGTTCATAGTCAGTTTTTTCTTAGTAATTTCTTATTATTTTGCATAAGCCCCTTTTAATTTTTTTTATCAGTGAAAGTTTTCAGGTATGTATATATATCTTAAGTTCGTTATTATTTTTTTAATTACTTTATAAAGGTATTAAACAACAATACAAAGAAAACAAACAAACAATAATGTACTTTCAGTCGATCATTTTAACGGTTTTAGGTATGTATTTATTTATTTATTATTGAAAAAACATAAAAACCGATGCTCGTGCACACGTGTTCTTTAAGAACCCGACTGTAAGATCGAGACCAAACGATTAAAAAATAAAAAGACGATCATTAGCAGGGTATGGATGGAGTTTTTATAAAACAGAATAGATAGCAAAAAAAAAAAAAAAAGATTAGAGAATAATGGGTTTCTAAAATATAAAGAAAAGAGAAAAATGGGCAAAACAATAAGAATACAGAAAAACGACATGCAAAATTAAAGAATACAGAAATGAAGGTACCTAGATTTTCAACTTTTCCTGAGGGTAGATGCAACATTTAGTTTAGTACATTTCAAAATTTAGATTGAAAAAAGTCATAACTTTGTGTTTTTGATGGCATCGATGACATAATTGACCACATGTAGGCTAGGGTAAAGACCAAGGATTTCTTCTGGCTAGTCAAACATTTTGAATTGTCCTATTCTATCTTTTCCAACATTGAAAGAACAATAAATGTTTTTTATTGCAAAATATATTGTTTAGTCGTTAGTATCTAATTCAATAACAGGTGAATTTACCTGTTTAAAATAAAATAAAATGATAATTTATATGCAATTAAACGGTTACATAATATAACATGACTTCGGACTTCCCCGGAAAAGTAAAACGTGTCATTTATTGTAACATGTTTTAAAAATATCATGTCTTGCTTCAGACGTCGAACAATATAACAACTTTGGGTTCATTAAAGTAGCAACTCTATAAAGGGATTATTTTGGTTGAGGGTTGATACGGTGTATGATATTAAAAAAAACTTTAGTATCGGTGCATTGCATTTGCGCGCATTACCATTACCTTTGCGCACAGCTTTGGATTACATTTGCGCGCATTATTTTATAGGTAAACTCAGGTTTCCTTAGGTAAATACAGGTAGATTATACTTATTTAGCCTTTAGTATTTATACAAAACAGATGAAGTTTTTTTCTGATGGGGTTTGATACAATCTGTGTATTTAGCATGACCGATATCGATACCATCATCGATGGCTGATACAAAACGATTGTCATTGATTGTCATATGATTGCACATAAACTCTACTTGTAGTTACTATTCTAGGTATATAATAAATCTTAATATTTCATCTATTGTTTCTATTTTAATATTTCAGCTATTGTTTCCTCGATGATTAACATCGATTGTTTCCCAGTAGGAAATGAAAGATGGAAACATCCTTGTGGATCATCTACGTTACGTCCGCCTCTACCTCCACAGTCTGAAATAATATCTGATCTGATCATCAGACTTCGTGAAGCAGACGACATAGCAAGCAATCTGAGAAATAAATACGTATGTATTATTATCTGTTATTTTTTAATAAGAGTCAGATGTTACCCGTGAAAAAAGACGTAGTCCGACTCATTATTTGTATGATATTTTTTTTAGTAAACATATATTATAAAAATGTGCTGGAAATTGTATTGCTTTACAACACGGCAGCCTGTGTCAGCAGGGTAACTCAAAGTTCAAACTTTGTCAAAAAAAAGGTTTAAGATTTTGGATTCACTAGCTATATATATATGTTATTGATTTTTTTAATTCATTTTCTTAATGTTATTGAGGATTTCCTTCTCATATTGTAACTATTGTTTATTCTTCCTATTTTAGTTCATGACGGTTTTATAAGATCAGTGTTTATTTGAAACCTCCCATTTAACTGTAATATAAAATAAAAAGCATTTACAAGGGTCTGTATTAGGTGGTCATCATTTCTTTATTCTTTAATTATTTATGTTATTTCTCTCTATATTTTATTTATTTTCCCCATTATTCTCTTTTCTTTATATTTAAGCACGCTATTATCATCTTTTTTTATTTTTGGCCTTTTTTCCTCTGTTCTTTTTTTTTCATTTTTCTCTACACTTGGTCAACAATTCTGAATTCTGTGAACCCCATCCAGACCCTCATAAACAAACTCACAGAAAACCAATACAGAAGTTGTTACAAAATGTCTCAAAACATGATATTAGCCAGATTATTACTGCTTGCTTGTGAGTGCGCTTGAAACATCTTTAGGACTAGTGTGAATAATTTTAAATATTCACACTTCAAGACATAAAAATTCAAGCAAAGTGTTTAGAAATAAAACAAGTCCCTCCCTCCCCGAAAACAACAGAAAAAAAAGAAAAGATATATGGTCAATGTCTTATAGCGATGTATATCAAAGAGCGCTACAGTAATGTTGGCAGTAGGGGGCGTCTTGGTCTCGCTGTGGGGTATGAGCAGCAACTCATAGCTGAAGTCGTTTTAGTTACCCTTAAAATAGGGACAGCAATTGAAGAGTTGTTACTTTCAATATTGTGTTTGTAGAGTATATTCTCAGCTAGTTGCCATGTATATAGTCACTTTTTTTAACAGTTCATCTGAATTCTGAAAAATACAAGCACGTTTGTGTTTTCCTTAGAATACCATTGATTGTAAACTACAAGCATTAAAATGTTGGTTTTTTTTTCTTCTATCTTGCTAGGCAAATGAGAGAATCATCATTAAAGCCATTAAAAGTCGGTTAGATAAAATGCATTTGGATGGTTTCCGAGTTGAAGATGTTCAAGAAAAGAACGTTTCATTGACTATTGAAAATGTAAGTTTTGTTTCCTTGTGTTCATTTGCAATTGGAACTGTGACTTCTAATTTCAGTTAGATAATAGTAACGATATTTTGTCAAATTCTTACTTTAAGTTTAAAAATACCATTTGTAAAGTTCATTATCCGAATACAGATTTGTACTTTTATTTTTCAATTTAAACAAGATGTATAACATACTCGGGTGTAGATCTATGTATATAAATGGCAGAAGATGTTTTATTGAAAGGCTTCACGAACTATCATGTTGCATATCAATAGTAATCAGTAATTTGTTAAATATAAAAATTGGTTTTTATTTTTCTATACCTTTAAAGTATGTAAAATTTCTCATTTCTATATTAAGAGTAATATGTATAAAAAGATTGAACTCATATCAAACAAACAAAAAACGACGAAAAATTTAACAACAGTCTTCAAAACGCTATCAATTATAAAGAATGTCTCCTTTTTATATTAATTGTAAGTCTCTTTGTCGTGTAAACTACAGTTTTTTAAATCTATATTCTTTTACAGGTAACCGTTACACTCTTGGAATCGTACACACAGTTATCAACAGCTGCAATTTTTCTGGAGCAGATTAAAAACAATGAAAAAAATCACGACCACGGCGCTTTTTCAACGGATATAATTGACATTGAAAACAAACTGTACGATGTTCTCTGTCATGTTCATATGGCCATCGACCAATCAGGTGCTGTCATAGAAAAATATCAATCACGTGATATCATGTCTATCCAATTGCCGATTATGGACAGAAGATACAGATATTCATGTGATTACGTCATAATCAAGGACATCGTTTTAACATTCAAATCTTTACTTGTTTCTTACGAAGCCATAAAAGCCAGTATGTAGTGAACAATTTATGAACTATTATAAACTCTCCGAGTTACGGAATATTTTAGTAGATTATATTAATCGAATATAAAATAACTGTATAATGTGTAAATAAAAAATGTATTGTAAATTAGACCAATATGTATTCATTTAGTCCCAGATTGTAATGATAAAAATAAATGGTAAGAAGAAGTCACCAGTGTTTTTAGATCTGATTGGAGTTTTTGTGGTTGCTAGATCAAAGGTACATATATATATATAGAATAACGGTAATATAAGAGGGTCTGGATGAGGGTCATTCATTCCTTCATTCTTTAATCTTTTAAACAATTTTTCAGGTCAGAAAAGCGCTTCCGACACACGTAATTTAAAAAGTGTTATTTTCATTTACAAGAAATACCGAAGTTCATAAATAAGGAGATAATAACAAGAGTGCACACGCTGAAATGTCTCGCCTGCATTATTAACCTTAATTGATTTTATGTTGATACTCCTAAAGACTAAGTTTTATTACAAGCATCACTTAACATTATCATTGATCCATATAAATGAGGTCAAGCTCAAATAAACAAAAACAGACAGACATGTACATCCTACAATCATTACATACACCAGATATAGTTGACCTATTGTTTATAGAAAACAAGAAACAGACCAAACCATAAAAATTTGATATTGACCAATCATGAACAATGAAAATGAATTCAAGGACAGATGATATCTGCCAGACAAACATGTACACCATACAAACATTCCATAAACCAAATGTAATTGAGCTACTGCTTATAGTATTATCATATTTGTAAGGGGTTCCGCAGAACCCTGTGTGTCGCCTACGATTGCTGCTGTCAGTGTAAAAGTGTAATTTTGACTTAAAAAGTGATTCCTTTTTTCAGTAAAATACAGAATGTTAAAAAAGATTCAAACTTTCTCTTTAGATGCTATTTCTTGGTCTTGAAGAGTAGCTTCTGTTCAAGTTTCATAACAATCCATGAAGTTCTATCATGTCAAAAAAAAATTAATTCCAGACTGTCAGTTAAATGTTGACTGTAAAAAAGTCCATCTATCAGAAAAATACTGAAAATGAAAATATATTTTCAAAAGTGTGCTTCAGACATTATCTCTTAATCACAAAAAAGTTTCATAAAACTCTATGAAGGCTTGACAAAGTATTTGATGTGTAACAAACTTTAACCCCAGACTATCTTTTGTTAAATGTAAAAAAAACTAAGTCCATTTATCAGAAAAAATACAGAAAAATCAAAATAAATATTTTCAAAATATTGCTGTGGATACTGTATTTTGGTTATAAACAAGCTTCTGTCCAAATTTCATCTAATTCCATGTAGGTTTGACAAATTTATTGATGTAAAAAAAAACGTTTAACCACTGACTGAACCTAAATGTTGAAGCCGACGACGCCGCCGCCGCCGCCGACGACGTCGGAATCTAGGATCGCTATGTCTCGCTTTCGCGAAATAAATTTCGCAGGCTCGACAAAAAGCAGACCAAAACACAAAAACTTAACATTGCCCAATGAAATGTGAAAATGAGGTCAAGGTCAGATGAAACCTGCCAGACTGATATGTACACCTAATAATCATTCCATACACTAAACATATTTGACCTACTGCTTACATTATTAGAAGAAACGGACCTAATCACTAATTCATTGATCACATGAAATGGGGTCGAGGTCAGGTGACAATTTATGTACATGTACATTTGTGCCTTCGTTTATGGTAATTTTCGTTATTGAATTTTATATTTGGACTACAGCCAATGTTTCATTAGTTTAATCATTTGAAATTGCAACATTGTTACTATATATTATAGATTTATTATATTTATAAACATAAATATGTAATCATGCTTTAAAAAGTTTAGGTTCAGTGACACCTACTACATGTAATACAAAACTTTTCATATGTAAGAATAAAAAGAGATGTGGGTATTTGTCAATGAGAAAGCAACCCAATGACAAAAATCTCCAACAGACATCCAGAGGGTAAGATAGTCTCAGATTACTTACAATACAACTTGAGATGCTAGATTTTGTGCTATTGTTATTTGCAGATATATTGATGGATTTTCTCAAAATGTGAACTGTAAACACACTGGGATCAAATGTTATTTTGTAGAAAAGATCCAGCTGACATTTGTTCCATTATTTCAAAATGGTGAATTTAAGAATTAAACTTTCATATCTATTTACTGAGTTTATTGCTGCCCACATTTTGTCATAAATAGATTTTATATTTTTTGTGACAGTTAATTAAATTGAGAATTGAAACGGGGAATGTGTCAAAGAGACAACAACCCGACCAAAGAGCAGAAAACAGCCCAAAGCCATCAATGGGTCTTCAACACAGCGAGAAAATCCCGCATCTAGAGGTGGGCTTCAGCTGGACCCTAAACAAAAATGTGTTCTAGTTCAGCGAAAATGGACGTCACACTAAACTCCGAAACATATAAATGAACCAAAATTTAAAAAAACATATTGTTGATTATTAGGGCCCAGTTGTTGACATGTGCCCTTTACAGGAATCTCTCTGTTCATCAGTCTGTCAACACTTCTATGTCATACGATAAGTCAAGATTGCCTCAACCGATTCAAAAAATTAATATGCAAAGTGGAAATAAATATAAAAGGAAGGTCCCTTGTGTATTGTAAAATTTGGGGAAAAAAATGGTGGTAGAAAACTTGATATTTGTAAAAAAAGTCTCAAATTTTGAGAAAACATTTCTTTGGCTAAAATTTCCCCAAAATTTGATACCGAAGTTATGATATGCTTATCAAAATTGATTCCCAATGTTAAATATTGATTTGTGTTATAATTTGGGGACTTAATGTTTTGTCTTGCATGCAATGCTAGTCATGAGATTACAATCCAGTGACAGTGTAAACTATTTGCATACAACTTTATATTTCCACGAGTAGAAGACTTTGATGCTTCATACAGTATACCAATACTTTATGTTACAAAGTTTCCCTCTGTCATATGTCCATTGTCCTTGACGTTATTTTCATGGTTCAGAGACTTTTTTAAAAAATTTTATGGTTTTTATACGACTGCAAACTTTTTGTAGTCATATAATCATGATAATGGAATGACATTGTCGTCGTCGTCCGAAGCTAGACATTTGGTTTCCAGACAATAACTTGACTATAAGTGTATGCATCTCTATGAAATTGTACCGCAAACAGATCCATACCACAAAAGGAATGTAGGGACTGATTTTGGGGGTTATTGTCCTAACTGTTTAGGAATTATGGGCTAAAGACAAGCATTTTCTTGTTTGAGGACAATAACTTGTGTATAAGTGTGTGGATCTCTATGAAATTGTACCACAAGGTTCCATACCTCACGAGGAAGGTTGGAATTGATTTTGACGGTTATGGCCCAAATTAGGGGCCAAAACAAGGATTTTTCTGGTTTCCGGACAATAACTTGAGTCTATGGATCTCTATGAAAATGTACAAAAAGGTTCCATACCAAAAAAGGAAAGTTGGGATAAATTTTGGGCGTTATGGCCCTTACTGTTTGGGAAAAAAGGGGCCAAAAACAATACTTTTCTAATACTTTTTATAAATTGCTTATTTCTTGGCCAATTATACTGGTGTTTAATTCAAAGTTTTGAATTCTTTGGGTTCTTTAATATGCTGAATCTAACAGTATATTTATGTGTTTGGTTTTGGACCCCATTTTAGAATTGGTCCACATTGAGGTCCAAAGGGTCCACATTGAACGTTGTTTCATTTCATCAAAAATTGAGTAATTGGGGTTTTTTGATATGCCGAATCTAACAGTGTATATAGATTTTTTTTATTTTTGGGCCCCGTTTTCAAATTGGTCCACATAAAGGTTC
Organism: Mytilus coruscus; assembly: GCA_017311375.1. Classification (NCBI taxonomy): domain Eukaryota; kingdom Metazoa; phylum Mollusca; class Bivalvia; order Mytilida; family Mytilidae; genus Mytilus; species Mytilus coruscus. The sequence goes on along the minus strand of CM029608.1, from coordinate 29,415,224 downwards.
GAATGGTCCAAAATTAAACTTAGTTGGTGTTTAACCAAAATTGAATTCTTTGGGTTCTTTGATATGCTGAATCTAAACATGTATTTAGATTTTTTATTTTGTGCCCAGTTTTCAAGTTGGTCAAAATCAGGTTCCAAAAATAAACTTTGTTTGATTTCAACAAAAAATGAATATATGGGGTTCTTTGATATGCTGAATCTAGTCGTATATTTAGGGACCCGTTATCAAATTGGTCCACATTGAGGTCCAAAGGGTCCAAAATTAAACTTTGTTTGATTTCATCAAAAATTGAATTATTGGGGTTCTTGGTATATGCTGAATCTAACAATGTATTCATATTTTTGGATATTGGACACAATAGGTAAATGTCAAAAAGATCGTGAGATAAAAAACCTAAAAATGAACATACATAGTAGATCAAAGTTTTTAAACAAACCATTTTTCCAATAACTTACATAGTACACAAATCTGTATCATGTATATTGAGTACTAAAATATTCAGAAGACTAAAACATTTAGCTGACAACGTATAGAAATATGGTTGCCTGCACAACTCCAGCTCATTAGAAAATACGAATTATTGCAGGAGGGTGCCTGTTATTCTCATACAATACACAATACACGATCATTAGAATATAATGTGGGCAATCAACGAATAAACATTTGCCTATCAGGTTATAAAGATGATCTGCTACACCACTGTTATACATACATGTATCTAGTGTTAAATTAGGTATTTATATGACAGACCTTTCTTGGTATTCCTAATTATTGGAAGATTTTATATAGACAGAAAAAGTATACCTAAAACGACAAAGTTATTTTTCATTTACCTGTATATATTATGAAAACCGGTTTTTTCAAAAGTGATTATTTTCTAAGGGTTTAATATTTCGTGGTAGTGTTTTGCCATGGCTTTATTTGGACTTGTTTGTTTGCTTTTTGGCCTTGAATGTTTGTCCCTAATATTTTATTAACTATGTATTTACTTTCAGGTATCACAGATCGAATTTATTCGTTCATAGTGTGTTAATTTACGTTTTGATTGAGTTAAGCCTTCCAATTGATGTTTTATCGTGTGTTTTCTATGTTGTGATGTTATACTATTGTTTCAGAAAAAGGGAGAAGGTTTGGTACCATTAAAACGTTTAATCCCGCTGCAAATGTTTGCACCTGTCCTAAGTCAGGAATCTGATGTACAATAGTTGTCGTTTGTTTATGTAATTTATACGTGTTTCTCGTTTCTCGTTTTTTATATATACTAGACCGTTGGTTTTACCGTTTGAATGGTTTTACACTAGTACTTTTGGGGCCCTTTATAGCTTGTTGTTCGGTGTGAGCCAAGGCTCCGTGTTGAAGGCCGTACATTGACCTATAATGGTTTACTTTTATAAATTGTTATTTGGATGGAGAGTTGTCTCATTGGCACTCACACCACATCTTCCTATATCTATTGGTATGATAAAAAGCAGCAATCCAGATTATAATGATTAGTCAGATGATGCATATAAGTGAATTATCACAACAGCAAGATTAAAATCCCTATCATTTATTCCTCAACCAACAGATCTTGAGGTCATCCTACTTCAGTACTTTGATTATTGTTTGTTCTTTATTGTATAATTTTTAATATACTGATCAAGATGAATAAATGGGAGGGTTGAGATCTGAAAAAGCTTGTTGCCAAAACGATGTCTTTTTGTTATTTTTATCATTTGGTTGCCATCTAAGTGACATATACCCCACATCTATTAATACCTATGTTCATTTTAACAGGTAGGCATTTATATAATAGTTATTGAAGAACTGGTCATTATCGTGATATATGGACTGCCCACAGGACAGTGGTATTGACTAAGACAGCGATAATGACTGAGCCTTAGGCGAGGTCATTATCGCTGTCGCAGTCAATACCACTGTCCTACGGGCAGTCCATGTATTACGATAATGACCAGTTCTTCAATAACTATTATGTTAATATCATTGAGGAACCATGTTTTTAAAAATTCTCATAAATTCAAATTGTTCAAAGCAAACTTGAGTTATTGTACGATTTCTATAGGAAAGAGTGAAGACCAGTCATAGTGATAACTATAGGTCACTGCCATTCATTTAAATTAAGTGCACTTTTCAGTTTATGAATACAAAATTAAGTTTTCTATAATTCTTTAATTCTTGTTGCTGAGTAGTTTGTCTCTATCAGCATCGGAAAGTACGGCAAAACGATCATTTGAGTTGTCTGTAGCAGACGTGCCTTCCAGTTCAGCCATATTCCAAACGTCTGAATCGCAATTGCGTTTTATTAAAGGGACGTCACTCTAAACAGAGAAACCACGCCCCACTGGTCATTAACATGTAAAAGTCCGTTAACGACCGGTTTTCTGGTCCGTTTTTTCTGTTAAAGACCGATGGAGTCTTTTTACTAAAGAATAGAGAATGTCATGTGGCCCCTTGTTATCCAATAAGAGAAGCTAATTCTTAAACGATATGAAATAATAAAATTTATCATTATTTTTACTTAAACAAGATACAAAAAAAGACATATGATTTTTTTTCTGTTCAATCATTAATTAAAGTTGAAATAATAATTCGCTTTTAGCAGCCAGTTTGGTTCAATTTTGTCAAAATAAGCTAAGAAACATTGCTGATGATTTATTCACTTGCAAGTCAATAATTTGGCCTCATTGAATCTGTATTCGTGTGAACGTCAATTTAACCTCTTTGCTAGAGATGGGTTACGCATAAACTAGGCATGTTCAGATATTAAAAGGAAATGAATGTCAGCATTGAAAGTGAAACAAGGGTAAACCATTTGGTTGACGGATTTGATTCTATAAAAACTCATTCTTATACAGGTAAAAACTATGATTGACATATTTTTGAACCTATAATATGAAATCAAACAGACCTAGAAAAATCCAATTGCCCGTGTTCGCTTTCTATTTATATCTATATTTATGTTCATATCGGGTTATATGACCATTGGCAGTCTTCGGAGTTCACCTACATGGTTTATTAGATCAAACATTTATTTAAAAATTAAAACAGTTAAGTAAATGAATTAATTTTAACTTGATTTTCTCATCATTCTAAAATCATGACAATACTCACTAAATGGCGTCTAGACTAAAATACACACGAAATGCTGATACATATTATCCCTGCATCGTGAATTGTTTCTCTTAGACTTTTATAATTTGGATATATGTTTTATTATGTTATAAATCAAATATGAGAATTTGAGTCAAATCGGTGAACATGAATTTGACAGCTAATGCCCGTTTTACATCAACTGTTGGTATTAAAGGAGTAAAATATTGAAAAATCTTATGCCTAATGAGGTTAAAATGAGCTTACAGCATGACATGAAAGAAATGAATCATATTGAAAAATAATTTAGATTTTTTTGTATTAATACTGCTTTGCATGGTGTCGGGTAGCACTCCGGCTTCCTCCACCAATAAAAAATGATCGCCACGAAACAGCACAATAGTGTTGAAAGTGGCGTTAAACACCAATTAATCAATAAACCTGGCAGCCATTATGATTTGATGAACCAAAACATTCTAAGCTGACAAACAGACGTGAGACAGCACATAACTCACTTAAAATTCAAATTCAAAAGTTTAATCTTGAAGAATACAGATAATCTATAATAGCATAACAATATCACAATATGGTTTAACAAAACCTCTAAGAATGGATTCATAAATAATGTAGATGACACTGATCAACAATCACAGATGCAAAGTACACAATCTTGTTAACTGATTAATTTTTTTTAAAGAATGAGCATACTAACATAAGTTTTATTTTTTTACAAAATTAAAAAAAAAATCCAATTTTGAAGTTTTTTTTTGCAATAGTTCAGCCTCCCTGTTTCTGCACAACAGTCACAATTTCAGTACTATCATTTTTTTATCATACACATTTCTAATGGTTGCTAAATGAAGATAAAAATAGCATTTTTTTTTTTATAATCTCACATTTTGTTGATCAATTCACTGAAAATTCCAGGAACGAAATTGATTTTGATTGATTTTTGGTGTTTTAACGCCACTTTTAAGCACCGCTTTTGGGCTATTTCGTGGCGGCCAGTTTTTATTGGTGGAGGAAGCCGGAGTGCCCGGAGAAAACCACCGACCTTCGATAGGAAAACTGACAATCCTAGTCAATTAAGATTGGAGTCGAGTGCACCCGCCCGAGCGGGGTTCGAACTCACAACCTCAGTGTTGACTGGCTAGTGATTACAGTAGTAACTACTTAGATCACTCGGCCACCGAGGCCCCAGGAACGAAATTGAATGCAGTTAATCAAGCAAAACGTTTGATACAGGTTTGTCTGATGTTGTGACTTCCGGTATGTCCTCCAACTTGACAGTTTAAAATAAAAGATTCCGGCTTTGTGGCTGAACTATGGTCTAGTATGAAACACCCTCCTTATATAATGCAATCGTATTCTCATGAGGACAAAATTCTCTATTCAACAGTTTACACTGGCGAACATAAAATGTATAACGGTGACAACATCTTTACAATTTCATATGTTTTCTGTGAAGTGTTGCCCATCTGTTTTTCAAATCTTCACTTGTTTTCTCTTTAGAAAAAGTTAACGATCCTAAAATTGTTTTCCAATTATATCCATTTTGCTTCACACCACGTAATAATCTACGATCTTCACACATTGAAAATGGTTTTCCTCTTCCTGGCTTTTGGACAGCTCTTTTTTACCAGATTTTATCTGTAAAAACATGAACAAAAGACCAACTTCAATTAATGTTTGTTTTTTTGATGAACGGTTAAAAATACCTTTCGTTCTAAAAATTCATCAAGAGGGTCTGAATGAGGGGTCCTTCATTTCTGTATTTTTTTATTTTTGAGTCCATTTTTCTCTATTTTCAATCACCCTCCGTCCCCCGCAAATTATTCTCTATTCTTTTATATTTCAGTGCGTGCCCTATTATTCTCTATTCTTTATTTATGTGGCCTATTTTTCTCTATTCTTTATTTTTAAGCCTATTCTTCTCTATTTTTTATACTCTGCACTTTTTGCCCATTATTTTCTATTCTGTAAACCCCATCTAGAACCTCATACAATACCTGTACAAAATAATCAAACACAACTTCAATCATGTAAGCTTGATGCATTTTTATGCAAACTGTAGGAGAATTTTACATTCACAAATTTGTTAAATGCAGAAAAGTCTATGTTTTGCTGAAGGAAATCTAGAAAATTATTCAGATCTCAAAATAAGATAGGGGTGAATGCTATTAGATGTAAAAAAATTAAAAATTGAGAGTTCCTTTGAAATCAAGTATTTAGTTTAGTAGTTGCTGATAAAAAGTGACAGTGGTTGTTGTTAACGTCCTGGTCTACCAAAAATAAGTCCATACAAAGTTTGCGGGACTAACAAACAAATGAATCGGCAGACAAATCCAAATAAAACCTTCAGTAAAGTGGAGTATAAACATATACTTGAAACATACATGATGATTATTTCCCGTCATACCTTGAGTAAAATTCAAGTTTTAGCAATTTATGAGGCCATAACTCCTAATAGGGGAGGGTTAAAAAAATTGTTCAAGGTTATTGCCAAACACAAAAACTGCCAATTTCAAATATATTGGCTTGCGTGCTGATATAATTGTTGCTGTTTGCATTTCTCTAATATAGCATTATAGTTTTCTTATACATAATGCCAATAATACCATCCCCCAAAAGTTCGTCACGAGAGGTGTAAGGGTAATAAGTCCTATAAAGAGTCGATTGAAAATTTTGGTTATGCTGACTTATTTGCAGATCCTTTTTTGACTGATCAGTTTGGCTGTTTACAGTTTCTTTTTATCTTTTATAGTTTTCAAGGTGATTGACAAAATTAGATTATAACAATGGGTTAAAATAAAAATCGTTATCTAAGGGCAATAACTCCTTATAGGAGTAAATTAACCAATCATTTAGTTAGATCTTGATATGCTTATCATTTTGTGATTAACAGCTTGTATTTATGTACTATAGTTTTTAAGATAATTGCAAAAAAAAAAAAACCAGCTGTTTAAAAATCGTCATTTAGCCTTAGGTGAAATAACGCCTATAAGAAGTCATCTGATCATTTTGATAGAAAAAAGCTATCAGTGTTTATATTGAACAGATTTAAAACATATTATTGATATTGAATAAATACAACACCACATGCAGTTTTGTGAGATGATATGTGTATTTTCTTCTACTTAGATGATATTTTTTTCTTCAGGTTAATTAATCAATGAGTGATGGATTTCTCTTAGATTAAATTAAAAGGTCACAGCGAATAAACTACACAAAAAACAATAGCTATAATTGTATTTATTCAATGGGACAAAAGAATTGACAAATGTTTAAATACCTTGACCAAGAGAAAGTGATTCTGTGAAAAAGTTTCATTTCTTTCGCAATAATGTGATATGGATATGAACCTTGCTTTGTACGATACCGACACACTGCTACTTTACAGAGTAGCAATCCGCAGAAAGACATTTTACCCTACCCGGATACATTATTCTGATTTCGAGCCGACCAGTATTTAACCTTACTCATAAATGCCGCGTGTGTAGTAGGATAGCAGCAAATACCAATTTTCAAGTTTTATCATTCACCCGGACGAGAACTGAAACAATAACCTCGAGCACTCGAGGCGAGCAAGATTCCTTGAAACCTCAGAGACGATTACCATGGGCGGATCCAGGGACAAAGGAAATGACATGATTGTCAAAAAATGGTAAAAATAGCACTGAGCGTAGCGTGACAAAAATAAATTTGGACGATTTAAAGTAAAAAAAAAGATATTTTTTCTGTACGCCTTCTACGCACTCGCCAACGCCCCCCTCCCCTACCCCCATTGAGTCCGCCACTGGTTACTCTGACTAACGTAAAACTATTATTCTATAGTGATGCAATCGCATATAGTTATTACATAAGTGGGAAACAGGACTCATATAACTTATAAATACTATTATCAAATAGGATATTGACCGCAATGACAAAGTAAAGTATATTTCCGAAAGGATGTCCGATTATAAATTTCTTTTATTGTTTTAAGATTTCATTTGATGATAATGACGTCAAAATGATCTTCCGTCAAAATGTATTGTTGTTTACGGCTACAACCAGAGATGATTTGTTACAGTAAGATCCTAGTCAGTTGTATCTTAGTAATTTCTTAATTTCAGTCCCTTTTTCATTTTTTTCATCATCAGTGAAAGTTTTCTGGTATGATTATATATTACGAGTTCGTTATAATTTTTTTTCAATTACTTTAACGTTATAAAACAATAATAAAAAGAAAAAACAATAATGCACCTTCAGTTTAGAATTTTAGCGGTTTTTGGTATGTATTTATTTATTATTGAAAAAGCATATAAAACCGATCCCCGTGCACAATGACATAACCCATTTTAAATCGAGACTAGTTTATGAAATAAACGAACCTAAAGGGGAGTATGGATGGGGTTTATTGAATAGAAAAGAATAATTACAAAAAAAAAACCTAAAGATTAGAGAAAAATGGGTTGCTAAAATATAAAAGAAAGATAATAAATATTAAGTGTATTAAGAATACAGAAAAATGTCCTAAAAAATAAAGAAAACAGAAATAAGGGGTTCTAGACCCTCAACTTTTCCTGAGGATAGATGAAACATGAATTTTAGTGCCATAACATAATTTAGAGGGAAAAAAACCACAAATACTGTTTTTGATGCTTGAAGGCTTAAAACAGCGATGACATAATTGACAACTTGTAAGCTAGAGTAAAGACCAAGACCTATAACACGACTTCGGAATTTCTCGGAAATCAAAACTTGTCATATTACGTTTTAAATATCTTGCTACGAACGTCGAAACACATATCAACTTAGGCTTTCATAGTTTTATCACTATCAGCTGTGTTCATATATTTTATCTCTATTGTTTCTATAGAGAACATTATATGGCATTTTCAATATCACACCCGTATAAAGCCGAAACACCAATATAGTCCACAGAGCCGTCTGTTCGAGGTATTATATACTATTGGTTGAGGGTTAATACGGTGTGTGATATTGAAAAATGTCATATCGTATACCTTCTTATATACTCAAAACAGGTGTTTTTTTATTCTGTAGGCGTTTGATAATGCCGCTATAACCGTGATTTATATCAAATTCAAATTCAAATTCAAACATGTATTGCCTTATACTTTGTTATAAACTTTAAGTTTGTGACAAATAAAAAATAAGGACTTAGTATACAATATAACTGAAATCACACACACACACACACACACACACACACACACACACACACACACACACACACACACACACACACACACACACACACACACACACACACACACACACACACACACACACACACACACACACACACACACACACACACACACACACACACACACACACACACACACACACACACACACACACACACACACACACACACACACACACACACACACACACACACACACACACACACACACACACACACACACACACACACACACACACACACACACACACACACACACACACACACACACACACACACACACACATACGAGCGTTGGAATGTGAGTGGGGACACCTATAATTTACCATTCAACTGAGGACATGCATTTTTCGTCCTATTACGACAATGACAATTTGCAGACGCTTAGCATCAGATCCAAAAAATTAGATTGTGAAGTTTAAATTGACGTTTTCAGCAGTTTTATACATGACATCGTGCACTTAATTGAGGACGCTGTCACACCGAGGACCTCTGACACACTTATAAATTGGGGACTGTTTCACACTGGGGACTTCTGAAACATTTTAACAGTGGGGACATTGTCACACCTGGGACTTAAGACGCACATTTAAAAAATGCACGGGGACAGTGTCACACCGATGGCTTCTGACACAACGGAACAAAAATTGGAAAATTTTTCAAAATGGGGACGCTCAAAGGCTATTTATTGATCAGCCACTCACCATTCGATATGATGACCTGTTCCAATAAACAAAAGTCACAGATAGAGTTATCAAGATAAAATTTGCTTCATTTACTCTTAACAAAGCCGAATATTTACCTTTATACGTTATAGGATTTATACAAATGTGGGTGCAATAGTGAGTTAGTTAGTAAAAGGGTGGTTAGAGATGCAGAACCAAATGACGAGTCTAGAGATGGATGGGGAAACGGCAGCCTTGTGTTATGTCGCTGTTACACATTAGCGTATAGCTCCGACGTA